>JBAMJV010001553.1:15000-98475 GCA_037951105.1 Echinarachnius parma | reverse complement strand
TGACGATGACGATGACGACGATGATGACGATGATGATGATGATGATGATGATGATGATGATGATGATGATGATGAGGAGGAGGAAGAGGAGAAGGAAGAGGCGGAGGAGACAGATTTGACTGTATTGCTTTGCCTCACTTTGAGATGAACTCTAAGAAGAAAAAAAGGCTGAAATATATTTTCATAATGTCACTCTTTACCATGTTCACCAGTGTACTGGCTATGTTCATTTATATTAAAATCATGATGTAATGCAGTAAAAAGGAAATTCGATAATTTGTAGTGAAAAACAACTTTGATGTTATCGGACATTCAAAACTAAACGCTTCAACAAAGCAAAATGTGCAACCATTTCTGACGCAACTCCTAATAAAATCGTCAATTACTGACCCGAAACAGGGATTAATGTCTGAAGGCGTATCCTTCATTCAGACTTGTTATGTTGCCCATCGATTAAGGAAAAGTTCCCGCGGGGTTGGGATGGAGGTGGGGGGGGGGGGGGCATAGCCTAGCAAGGATCACTATAGTTGCCAATAGTATAATGGCCAAATCCCCCAAATAAACAGTGAAACTCCTCGGTCCTTATCCTACGATATTATTATTATTTATTATATGCTTCACATTCCATCATTTGCAAAAGTTTAAAACCACCCTTCCAAAATGCAATAACGCAAAGAAAAAACAAAGTTAAACATATTTATTTTTCAGACATACTTTTATTTTCAACGCATAACCTTTGTATCACACTTGAACTCCTCTTTGACATTGTTTCCATGACCACTGTAGTAAACATGTTATGTAATCATTCAATGAGACAAAAGAATGCATTCCAATTTATTGAAATACCCACAAATTCCCAGGTGGTCTTAAACTTTTGCAAATGATGGTAGTATGCTAGTAGTGAGTAGATTAAGGTATTCTGTATTTATTTTATCCGCACACCGGGGCACGAAATGGGACAAAATATATTCCCATGGGGGGGGGGGGGGGGGGGGGGGTGTTGTCCCATTTACCCACCCCCTCTACCATGTCTACTAGTTCTAGCCATAGTATCCATGGTCTTCTTTTCTTCAAGGTTCAGGATGTCCCCGCACCAGTAAATTGGGCAGAAATTTGTCTTAAAAGCGTCCTACATTCGGCCAATTTCCGGCGCGCCAATTATCGGGAATTTATCGTCTCGAAAATGAGACATCTGCTTGAACAATGTTGAACATTATTTGTCTCTATATCATGTCTATTTTGCTGGATGCGAATCTTCGCCGAGTCGGTCTAATGAGCGGCGCGTTGTATTGCCCTTGATCAAATAGATTCAGAGAGTAATTGTTCATGATGATAGATGTCAGGGCTAGAGAGATTGAGATTTGGGGGGAGAGGTTCGTTCACATTGTTTCCCAATCCAGTCAAAATGCATTATTCCATGGTTTTCTATTGAGATGCGCAGCGGAAACTTGGTATTTCTACACCTGAGAAGCAAGGCAAAAAGAAAGGACCAATTGGTTGCCCGAGAATTATATGATTATGCTCGAAAATTAAATGATTTAGCCCTGAAATCAGCTGTTTTAAACTAAATCTGTGGTGCTGTTTGAGTGCCCAAATATTTATGTTTAAAAACTGCTCAGAGGGGAGGGGCTGCTGCCTGTAGTATTATTCTAACAATATGTCTATAAGGGGCGCGGATCCTTCAGAGAAAAAGAATAGAGAGAGAGAGAGAGAGGGGGAGCTAGAGGGGAGATTCGATTCTGACTCTTTCCATACATGTATGAATATTTATTTGTATTTATTATTATTTATTCATGTCTTCTTTAAAAATACAGGGTAGGTCGTACAGTTAATAAACTGCTTTACAACGGTGCCCTGTATGGGACGTACAAATATATGTTACAATACAATTCAAAATAAAGATCTATACATTAACAAATATACAACATCATGAATTAGACGGAAATACAAACAAAGATACAATAAAAAATATACATCAGCATGCATTCATCTACCCCAATCACCCTACGCAATAAATCCATTAGAATATAGAATATATGTTCATGGAAGATAACATTCGAATACGACGTAGTTGGATAAAAAGTGAAGATAACTGTTCACATGTGAACTGGGCACGTTCTCGCTGGCTGTCAGAAATCATGGTAATCTAGATTCTAGTAGTATAGATGATAACACCATCACGGCCGCGGCCATCATGGCCATTGTGACGGTCAAGGCCTGGCTGCATTATTGCCGCGCTCATATTGTTACGAGGCATTAGCGGCGAAACGAAATGGATGACGGCTTGTAGGAGCACATGTCGGCTTTGTCCGGCTCGATGTTACATCTTCATCTAGCCGTGCAAAGTCGGAAATTGAGCCAACATGATAAGAGCAATCACGCACAAATCGGTGCGCCGTCAATGGCGATACACCTTGAGACACGTTGAGATGATGGAACGAGCTCTTTAGATTGTCCTCCTATCCTCTTCTACCATTCCTTTCTTCCCAGATACTAAAGGTAGGAACAAGTTTTCAGTTTGGAATGTTTTTTCCTCCCCCGTGTCCTTCTTCTATATACAAATTACCCTTCGTCTGAGATTTAAGTGTAAAGTTCTATCCCCCTCCACTTTGTTTAAATTATTTGTTTTTATAGTTTTAGGGGTTTTCCCCGATCTCCCTCCTAATTATTTCCTTAGCTATGTACAAAAAGTTTGTTTTAAATCAATAAATGATAATTCATGATACATCACTCCTGACCATAAAAAAAGAAACAAAACTTACCCCATTTTTATTTTTTGAATCAGGATGTACACAGTCATAATGAGAATACATGTACTTCAAGAGGGGAAATGTTTTTAGATATTATGTGGCAGAATAAAATAATAATTTGACAGGTATAAAATACAATATAGCACCTCACAAAACAGACTTCTATAATGAGTGTAAATTACCGAGGAAAAACACGTACATTTACATGCCTAATTTCCACTAGATGATTAGATGAATATATGTTCTTATGTATTATGCATCCATCGACCATAATAACAACCCATGGAAAATATAATTATTGTCATGACAACCGTGCATTATTATGAATAGACACACACAGAAATACGAAGGTTCACTCTCTGAAATTTGACACCTAATGCAGTTCCATCTATACATTCATTAATATACTCATAATTATTTAAGGGAATCGTTTGAATAATGATACTATACGAGGTATTTCGTATAATAGAATCTAAATAGTGAAACGTTTATTTCGCTCGAAAGTGTTATTAATTAATCGGAGTGGTGCTTGTATTTGAACACTATTATATTATATTACTTTCGGGTACGTGGCGAGTGTAAACACTTTCGGGTACGTGGCGAGTGTAAACACTTTCGGGTAAGTGGCCAGTGTAAACACTTTTGGGTACGTGGCGAGTGTAAACACTTTCGGGTACGTGGCGAGTGTAAACACTTTCGGGTACGTGGCGAGTGTAAACACTTTCGGGTACGTGGCGAGTGTACACAAGTCATTTACCATATTCAAATATATCTACATGATTTTAAATCTGATTTCGTTTTCGCAATTAGTGTAGTATTGTCTTTGTTAGTAAAGGCAACTGTGGATTAAACTATATGTTTAATTTTCCCAAGGAGTTATACTCAATATAATAGACTTATTTGTACTACAATGACGATGAAAAAGAAATAATTGCAGAACTCATAAAACAAACATACACATTTCAGACGTTTTGTAAGCCCGCAGTCGCGCGCGTGCATTTAAATTATTATATGAATGCCCAACCACTTCTGTACACTAGCCACGTACTCGAAAGTGCTTACCAAACCAAGACCGGATGAGAGAAAGTAGGGCGTCAAGTTAATGTTGGCTAAATTGAGCTCTGCATATACAGCATTGTAGGTCATAGCTCTTCTGCTATGCCACATTTTCAGACAATAATTATCATTAAATTATATAATTTTTCGAATATTTATCGACAAATTGAAAAGAGGTTAATTTGATGTGTACAAGGTCACCAAATTGTTAACATGATTATCTCCGATGTACAAAAAAAAAGAAGACTTTTCTTCCTCAACCGAGTAAATTGTGCATAGTCAGGAAGGGTCACACCAGTCCAGTCCTGGGGAAGGAGGGGTGGAGGGGGTATAAAGGAGGAAAGGGGCGTACGATCGTTTCCCATAACGGAGCTATTAAAGTAGTAATGATGTTATGTTCTATACTTTTAAAATTTGTATCCGGGGTGGAATCCCATCGGAAAGGGTGCAATTAAGTTGGTGGTGGTGGTGTGGGGGGGGGGGGGGGGGGGAGGGGAGTTGTCCACATTGACCCCAAACTTATTGATCTACGCCACTGGCAAAAAACAGTGTTGATAACTCTTAGGGGACGCCATTATCCGGTAACCATAGTTACGGATGAAACGATGGTTACGTAGCGAAACTCAGTAAGATGCATGTACAATAATTGGAGACTGGGGAATCCGTTTGACGTTAAGACCATGCATTAACATTATGCAGCAAACGCAATACGAGTATGCAGTAAAAAAAAAAAGCGCAATTAATAAGGAAGGAAAACCCCTTTCTATTATAATGAATTAATATTTAACCATGAAAGTCCATTCTTTTAAAATTAATTAAATCCCTATATAGCACGGAGACTATTCGCATTATATCATAATACAAAAATGCCATTTGGGACATTTTGTTTCCAATAGAAACTCTATAGCATGTATATCATAATAGAAGAAGAAAAAAATATTCTGAGGTTCGTTCAGTTTTTACTAAAAAAAGAAGTGATGCAACTAAGAATTTGTTTAAATCGATGGCGGCTTTCTTCGCGTCATGAGAGTGATTAGTGGTGGTATTGCATAGTTATAACACACCACATGCATACACGAATGTATGTGGACGCAACGATGGTGGTTAAAGGGATGCCTGTAAAGTGTCTAACTCCACGAAAATTACTTGGAGCTTCCTCGTTTCTCTTCTACCGTGTTGTTTAGCTTATGGTAAGAGAAGAATAAAAATAGGGTAAGATTTTTTCAAATGCGCCATTAGTATGACGATATCTATCATTCAGCTCAAGAGCGTTAATGAACGGTCATAAACGTCATACAGTAATTCGTTGTAAAAAAATGACGCATATTTTCGCTTTTTTAACCTGGAAAGCAGTGTTCTTTTTCAATGAAAATTTCACACATCATTCGGACATATCTTACAATGATTTTGGTACAGCTGTAGATTGAAGTCTCAAATGTCATTTTGGGCAATATCTGACACTTTACAGGTGCACCTTTAACGTGGTAAAAATGTCTGAGTGGGTAATAAAGTTTGATGTCCTGTCAAGAAAATGGATCAATAATTTTTGTTACATAATAAATCTAATTTTGACATCTTTCTAGTAACATTGTCCAAATCCACAAAACTTAATTAGAAATCTAGTGGTTCTATCATACCGTGTTGTATCAGAATTACCAGTAGAAGAATGGAACAGGTTATGTTTTCTCAAATCTCCCTGATCTTTAAAAGATATATATTTACTATTGAAGTGTTCGGAATAGTAACTTTCCACTGAGGAGTCATAACCGTGTACAAAGTTTGCCCATGCCAACAAAGTTACTAGATCCCTTTAAGCCCAAATGTAATGAACAATACGCACAAAATATCATAACACAATGTCCCCACTCCCCATTCGCCCCGTCTCGGTTGGTCATATCTTAACCACTGCTGTCTTCAACCATTATATTATGAACGTGTCGTAATGCGTTTTTTCCCATTTCCTTTGTTAGAATTTGATTTTAAAAAACTATACTTACGAATTATTATTATTCAAAATCATCAGTAAAGGAAATGGAATGCAGAAAATAATATACGTGCATAATGATTTCATAAAGTGTTTTCAAAAAGCACAAAAATGACGATAGCGTTCGAAAATTATGTTCATGTACACGTGGTTAGAACAAATATTTTGTAAATCAATTTACCTGTGGCCATATTCATAAAAGCCCGATAGCCTATCTGTCAGCTAGGCCTTATCTCCTTGCCAAAATGCCAGTTTGGACGATAACTAGCTGGGAACTCACACAGCTCGCTTGGGTGATCACCTTTGTTTTCACAAACCAGTGCACAACACACTCGTGCATGGATATGTCAGTAGTAATGTGTGTAGATTTTGCACGTTGTTTATGCCCTTACCATATCGACCAATCAACGAGCGTCTAAGCCCTGTAATACAATAGCCATTTAAAATCTTCGTAGCGGGTTGCTAAATCGTAATTCAAGAAGCACTCTTAACCATACCGATAGCAAGCTAACAACTCGGATGATCTAATTTATTCATCGTGGCTGTCATGGTAACATTCCATCTGTTGCAAGTTTGTTTGACATCGCATAAAAGCGCAGTTTACTCGAACGTGTGAATGAACGAATTGTTCCTTATTGTTCCAATCACAAAAGCGTCTTATTGAGTTTGTTATCGTGATACAGTAAGGGGGGGGGGGGGGGGGTAATAGAACATAATTGTCCTATCTGGGGTAAACGGGGGGGGGGGGGGGGGGGAGGGCGGTAACTTGTGTCCAAAACAAAAAGCTTGCTATAATTCCTAAATGTAAGGGTGTTACTGTAGATATGAGCGTGAGTAGGAATGATGTTTTTTTTTTTCGGGGCGGGGGGGGGGGGGGGGGGGGATCACGCGTAAGCACATGTTTTCATAGCCACCCCAATGAAGTAAAACCAAATACACAGGGGCGTCGATCTGTTCGGAAAACACAATGCATTGGTGGGGCGAGCTATTGTTCACAAACAATGCTTGCCCCTCCAATGCATTGTGTTTTCCGAACAGATCGACGCCTCTGCAAATACATCTCCCTCCTCATTACGATCAAGCTCCGCCACGCTTATAATATGATATACATGACAAGGGAAACTATTTAATTGCAGTGAAAACAGAAACGAAATTGCATTAAATAGTATGATATAGATAGATTCATCAAAACAGAATTGAAATCACATCAAATCAATCCGAACTGCAAAAGTAAGCTAATATGTCACAAAAAGGACAAATAAAGGCAAATTACTCTCCAGATAAAAACATGTAATTTAAGCTGATAAAAGATGTTATTGCTGAAGTACAAGGATGCTAGGACAAACACGGAAAAGTATGTTACTTGGGGAACTATTTTGAACTAACATCACGCTATCATTTAAAAAAATCTCTAATATCCCTAATTATTCGAATATTCTCCTTGCCATGTTCACGATCGCGCCATACGCATATCACACACAAACCGGGCAGATTGTTACTTGCTAGCAATTTAGAGGTACATCAGAGTACCTCTAAATTTTTGGTCCAGTGTCGCTAAAAATTTGTCCTATCTGGCTTTGGTGAATAAGAAAAAATTAGCTGGGTGTTAGGTCGTCATTCAACTTCACGCCTTTGTTGTAAGTCCAACAAAGCTCTATTCGGAACGTCCCGCATAAATAGATTTCAATGCATTTAGTCGGCACCGCAGATCTATTGTTGTAATTGTTCGCATTTCAACTAACAATGTCGTGGAATACCAAATGCTTGTGGAATTTAGACAGATGGGTTGTCATGCTAGGCCAGGCCTTGACTACGATAGCGAATTTAGCCTATCGGCCTTTTGTGAATACCAGTTAAGCCCTAGCGGACATCGAAATCGTAATTTGATCAACCAACTAGCTTATCGGGGTTTTATGAATATGGCCACTGGACAATATAATACTGATTTTCTAAAAATTTGAAATTAAGTCTTCCCGCTTTCTTACAATCTACGCGTCTCGAGGCAAATATTGAGTAAACAATGAGAGCAATACGATAAACTCCTCCATCGAATCCTCAAGAAGTCGTACAAATTGGAGACGCGTTGCTATGGCAACGCCAATGTGTTTGGAGCACTGATATGATATCTGTCACCATACAAATGAAAGAGATATTAAGCGATTTGTAAACAAACACAGATATGTTATTCATTGTCGCATGCACAACAAAATAATAATGGATCTATCATGAAAAATGATATGATTGCAGTTGGGTAAATATTCATATTGTGTAATACAAATCAATACGAATAATCGTGCCCACCTAGCTTCCCCGTTGCAAAGAAATTAGATAAGAAACACATAGTACAACACTTCTGGTTCACGCCCCCCCCCCCCCCCCCCCCCCTTGAGGGGTGGGATAGTGCCCCCTCTGAACACCTCTGGTTTAACAATGACCATTGTTACGCCCATCTATTTCCTTGTTACGTTGTTATATTTACCGTCATCTCGATAGCTCCATTTGATGGTCGTCTCTTCCATTCCAGCCATTGCGATCTACGGTAGATGTAGATGTACTGCTTAACACGTTAAACACGGAACCCACAAAATAGCTATGGGTTTGAATATATATTAGACGTGCCAAAGTCAGTTGTATTCAGTGCGTTAAATGCATCAAATTAATGCACCTGGTGACAAGTAATGGCCCAATATCAGTCGTCTCGAGTGGGTTAAACGCATCAAATGAACACGCTGACAAGTTAAACACGTTACACACGAATACCGAAATAGCAGCTATGGGTTGAATCTTCATAGGATATAACTGATGTGTCAATCAATGTCAGACGTCTCGAGTGTACTAAACGCATCAAAGTATGAACCCGCTGACAAGTTAAACACGTTACACACGAACACCGAAATAGCTATGGGTTGAATCTTGATACAATGTACGTGATGTGTCAATTCCAATCGTCTGTACGGGGTTAAACTGCTTCAATTTATCACGTTGGCAACTGGCATCGGGGTTGACTCTGATGTGGCAAATTTATGCGTGATATGCCAATTATGTCGGTCGTCTCGAGGGGGTAAAACGCCTCAATTATTGATCCCATACATGCACTGAAAACTGAACTCCAGGTAATTACTACAGCCTAGGGGTTAAGTCTATGGAATAAGCGTGCTATATTCCAATGTAAAAATCTTGATTTTATGGCTTGAATTTTGTATCGAGCACTTTGAATCACATTTAATCTAAGCCAGAGTCTATATAGAGGAACGCGCAATACCTGAAAGTAGAATCTTCTGCAAAGGATGCACCTTAATAATAACACAGACACCGCTCACCAACTAGTTTACAGGTACAATGCAGAGTTGATCATTCGTATTAACCCGTTGAGAGCTGGAACCAAGATGACACTATTATTTAAAGTTTGTATAGAAACAAAATTGTTATACTTAAATCAAAATAGCTGGTCAATGGTATAATTCCTGCTAGATGTCTGTTAACAAGCGGCGAACGGAGAAGTGCATCAGTGAAAAATACGTACGACTATTTGAAACCAACGTGTGTGTCATCACTTACTTTATGCTAGACCATTACAATCGTCTGATGATGATAAACGTCTTGACAAAATGAACAACTATACATTCGCATCAGCATTATTGGTGAGATCTTGGAAATGTTTGCGTACGTCCGTCCATACCAAAATAAATCGAATCATCTGTACGTAAATTGAATTGTAATAATTTCATTACGCATGACAAAAAGCAACAGACTATTATATTAACAGTATATCGTGTCATCCATTTACCAATGGCCACACATTCGAGCGCGAAAATATTGATCCGTGTGCGTGTGCGTTCAGCCCAAAATCTAAACCCAAAAAACATATGTTGGTTGTCTAGAACTATTACAGATTTCGTCACCAATGATGAAAAGCACGAACTATTTATAATACTGCTTCTCCCTCATTAGCAATATATTATACACTGTATATTAAAGCAAGTATGAGCGTAGCTTGACTGCATGTCCAGCAAAAGAAAAAATATATATCTACGGTGACCACATTTTACAGTTTCATGGATGACAAAAATAACAATTTTGCAGCATCATATCACGTTTCTTTCGTTGGTAATGTGTCATGCAGCACCTTAAAACATATTATTATACAAGACGTATTGATAAACAACATCGTCTGTAGGAGGCGGAGAATGCATACTAATAATATGTTTATGCTCCCGCTCTACCTCTCAGCTTGCCCACATTATTTTGGCGCCAAGTGTTAAGGACCACCGTAATTGGAATATACCGAGGAAGGAATCCATGTGAAGCTGCGTACTCATTTTCCCGCCCACTGCAATGTTACTAATTTGATCTTTGAAATTATGCGTTGACCGTGTATAATCTTGGTGAGCGCCTTACACTGTGTACTTTATTTTGATTACGATCTAATCAGAGCGCTCTCGAATAGATTATACGGTGTCCAGCATTGCCCAAGAAAGGACAGAATAATGATGAAGCGGGTTTAATTGCAATTAAATGAGCAACCCTTAATGGCCGCATACAATTACCACCCACTATTAACTTGGGTTTGAGCCACTCTTAATCACTATTTACACGTTCGCTCGCTGATTGTTTCGGTTGCTTTTGGTAACCATAGCAACCCCTCTCAACTACTATCGTTAATTGCAATGCGACACAAAAATACAGTATTAATGTCATGTAGCTCGTCCATTAATAACAATCTCATTAGTTGGGTGATACTTACCGTAGGCTGACGAAGATGCTGAGGAGACTTTTCCCGCCATTATTCGTTCTCTCCTACTATAAATCCCAGGCGGTATATTTACACTTTAGTATAAGAGGTTTTGTATATCTCTCTCAAAACACATCAAGTAAACTATACCTCAGTATAAAGTTAGTGTTAATCCTCGCTGGTTAATCAGTTAGTTGCTGGTCTCACTATATTCACGAAGTTGTCTGCGATAATGTTATGTCTCCCACCATCTCGAATTTATATAAACAAATTAAAGAAACCAGAAACTATCGAGAAAAACAGACAATGACGCATTTAAAAAATTCATGTGTTTACGCAATGGTCTGATTCAATATAAACAGGTCATCAATATTTTATCCGATTCTCCGTAGAACTCGATCGACTCTATATATATATATTCCGAGGTCGCCGATTTTGTTTGAAGCGAAAGTTGTTCCAACGCTACTGGTAATGTACATGACTGTGTATGAGATGCCCGGCGGAAGAAGACACTTATATAATGATGTCAGAAGAAGAATCAAGAAGGAATTAATTATGCGTAATTTTACACCTCTCACCTATAGGTTTAAGTTAAATCAGTCACTCGAATTATAAAGAAACAACAAACAATGCAAGATCTCCTTATAATATATCTCAGCTAAAAGTTGCAACAAAACGACGACATGAATCGAGAGACATTCAGCATATCAGGCAGGTTGAAGAAATCAGAGGAATAATCATTATGATGAGATATATGTACAATCCACAGAGGAATAGGAATTGGAATAAGGGCGTTTTTTCTCTCTCTCCTCTCCCCTTTCTCTAGGGAAAATATCACGCGGATCCAGAGATAAATCTTGCAAGACTTGTGGCGCATCAAAATATAAAGGGGGTAGGCGCTCAATAATTGTAATTCATGCCCCTACCCCCTGTAGCCCTTATGAACCAAAACAAATTGAACAAAATACCTAACATTATGCTTATGGTCAAACTCACTTTGCCCCCCTCCCCTCACAAGAGACCTCACGAGACCCCCCCCCCCCCCCCACACACACGACGCCCCCATTTGATTAAACCCTGGCTACGCCACGAGAAGACTGGTGAATATCAGCAGGATATATATATATCTCTGAATGCCATCGAAGGACGAGCAGCAGCCGATAGTACTGTTGCCATGGAAATGGAATAATGGGAGCGGGAAAATCACCATTTCAGCTTGGAAAATTAAAAAATACCTGCGCCGCTGATACGACCGTATACCTTTCGAAGCGAGTCGTTCTTGTTACATTAATTTGATGTGCATAATGAACCAGTGCGATCATTAGATTTTCTGCCTGTCTGTCACCAAGACGTGATATCCTTTCTGATTACTGTATACGTTCCGTCTTCACTCTATCAATACCAGTGATGTTATACAATTGCTTCTTTGCGTATATGGTTGCATGGGTAATGGTCAAGGTTATGTTTGGACGTGTGTATTAAGTTGACCACTGGTATTACGTATTAAGAGTTTTATTGAGATGTTATCATTACCATGTACTAGATCTGCATTGTTATATCATGGTTATAATTATGAACTACATACATTACTTGCAAGAAGGCAGTGGTTATTATGGTTATTATGGCTCTGAATTATCATTAGCATTTTAATTCAACTGTGATTATTTTTAGTCCATGAATTAAAATTCAGCTCATTTTTGTAGTACCAAAGGTTAATTTTGACCCTGGACAACTAAACAAAACATCAATGGACACGATTTTTAGTAAATAGTACACAAAAACACTGATGAAAATTCGGGCTTATGCGTTCTGCAATAATGGTGCAATAACATATCATACGTTAAGCCTATAATACTAGTTATTACGCAATTCGATATTTGCACCAACATAATTAATTACTTTGATTCGAAACATGACTGATTAGTGTGTCTGAAGAAGAAGAAAATGCACGTCTTTGGATGAAGAACTAACATAACAACACACATTCCCTATTGATGAAATCACTGATTTTTGGTTGTTTTAAAGTTATGTTTGTTTAATAGTTAGATGTGCAATTATTGAAGTAATCTTAGCCGTAAAGGGGATCTAGTAACACGTCAACATTGTCTTAACTTTCTTGGAACTCTAGCAGTTCTCGAAGCTGGAACGGCATCCACATTTCCCTTCCGTTATAATTTATTTATTATGGAAGACAGTGTTAAGATGTTTGATTATCTACTGGACTGAGTACAAAGTCAGTGTAATGCGTTAGCGAATATCACTTTACATTTTCGCTCATTACTCGGTCATATGACATTGATTTACCATCGACTTTTAACACAATACTCAGTGACATAATATCAGATCACGGAAATACACATTCTATCAACTATTCATCATTTTTTGCACATGTCAATTACGTTACTAGATCCCTTTAAGATACAGTGATACATGGGCGTCGATACTTACGTAATACCCATTCATCAGGGGGGGATGGATGAATGAATCATCCCCCTGATCAATGGGTATCAATGACAGATCGACGCCCGTGCAGTGATACCTAATATTAAAACATTAGCAATTAGTAATGTGTTCTATTTGAACACACTGCCCTTTCATGAGGACGTGGATAAAAGTGATATTCTGACAAAACAAAAGGTTAGCCTTAAATTGTAATATACCTGTGAAATTAAATTGATAAGCGCACTTAACATGGATTGATAAGAGTGTGATGGCGGCCATTCGGAGTATTTAATTGGCATGGATTCTCTGATTAAGATTTACGCACGGTTACCAAGTAATTTATATTAAATTTTGCTACCAACACAGTCATGGTCACTATACTAAAAGTTTTTTTTACCATAACATTTGTAGGCATACTGTCTTATTCTGTATAATTATGTCACAAAACAAGTTGTGACTAATTTAAGTTTCAGTTCCATTTTACCAATAAAACTTTAAGATTACCATTGTACAAAACTAAATACGAGTTTCATCTGTAAGAAGACACTTGATAAAGCGCAACGAAAATCGAGATCATTCAATAAATTTTTTTTTTTTTTAATGGCGGCATCCTCTAATCATTTAAACTACATTGGACTATCGAACAACGCGGGTTATTTATTATTTACCCGTGTATGAGAATGTGGTATCACGATCGCTGTCAAAGGGTATCCTCTGCTACCTCATCGTGTAACCATGGTATTGGTAACAGCTTCTCCCTGGATGCGCTCCTCGCGTGGAGACCCGTCCTCCTCCCAGGTACCGCTTCTTAAACTTGGTGAACTTTAAGATCGACATGTCAGGTGTTTTTGTTCTTCTTTTTTGCTCTTTTTGCTCTCTTTACCGCCGGAATTCACGTCCGAATGATCAAGTCATAAACACATTTCCATGTACCATGTGGAGTAGATTGCTAGTTGAATATTTAGTCCTTTCTTTTATCAGCGAACTTCAAGATGGTGATTATTTGTTTTCCCATAACAACCAAACGCTGATTTTGTACCCGAACGATCTGGCCAGCGATCATTACACGCAGATTCAGACTTGACCATCTGTTGCGGGATTCAATTGAATTGCCGGAATTTTCCGCATTTCGTGACTGAATAGCTACTTTGTAAAGACATTGAATTTGAATGCCCTATCGGAAAACACGTTATTATGTAACGATTCGCTCCATTTTGTTCGTGTCTGCTCCGTTGGAGCGTAGGAGAGGGTCACCAAAGGAGAAACGAGGGGATCCAGTCACACCTCCTCTTCCCTTCCTCTCCTTTTAATTGGTTAATATACCGTTTTTATAAATTGTTTTGGCTTAAATATTAGATTCAATAACCTGATGATAATCATCGTGCCAATCATGTATTCATTATGATAACATTATCAAGAACATAATATTCCGCATCGTCTGTGTATCTGACACCACTCCTTGCTTTCTCACAATTCACGGCGGATCAATACCTATCCTCATTGGCACAGCATGGTCGGGCTGAGTGGGGGGGGGGGGGGGGGGAGGGGTGAAGGGAGGGGGGGAGGGGGTGCACGCGAATGATCGGGGAGCACCACTTTTATATTTCTTATTTTTACACAGTTCTCCCCTTATCTACGTTGATTGTTTTTGACCAATTATTGGGGGCCCCCATACCCCCACCCCCGTAGCTACATCACGGCTTATCCTGAATTACCAACGGGGATATCACTCCCTGTGACTATACATTGTACTTAGGGGCTAGCTTGTTGGGGCACACATTAAGTATTGATTGATTCATTGTTACAAGTATGTCCTTATGTTGTTGGTTTTTTTGTGCAAATTATCGGGAGGGGGGGGGGGGGGGGGGGGGGCACGTGCCCCGTGCATCTGTCTCATGTCCTCAATTACCAACTGGGATAATATGCAATACGGGCCCAGAATGCATTACTGGTTTTTTATGAATCAATATATACGCCTTAAAACAAATTATTTCACACATTTAATAACCTCTTTGAACATTTAGTATCAATTTAATTTAATATATTGGGATGTCGTTAAAAGGGGTAGTTTAGTTTGGTATAGAGAGCGCTGCACGAAATAATTTTGTTTGTGAGAATAATGAAAAACTGAGTGTAAAGTTTGAAAGAGTATACAATTTTATAGACAGAATAAACTTTATTGATCAAAATCGGTTCAGAAACGGCTGAAATTTCAATAACTATATCCGATCGGAGTAAATCTTGGCCCCAGATTTATTCGATGATTTTTCTAAAGATTACAAAAATGCTTACACTTTTTTGTTAATGTTCAAAAGAGGTTTTTAAATAGTTGCTGGTGATGTCTCTATTTAATCATTATTTCAACAAAACGTCACATGCATAATTTTGTATGAAAAAAACGGTTGAACCAATGTTTTTTAGAGAGCGCCCTCTTGTGGTTTAATGGCTCTAATTTGAATGATAACAGGCTTTTTACTTAGTCGTTTGTAATTTTCTGTACCTTTCGAGCATGGTGGAGTTAATTTGTAATGTTATTGTGCAGGTTTGGGTACTAAAGCTCAGCCTTACCAAAAGTGTACTACCCCAATTCTAGCGGTTCCCTCATACCTTATTGTATTCGTATTAGCAATAAAAGCATGGACAGGTTTCGGTTTTTCAAATTTCCCTTTCGTTAAAAAGATATTTACGATTGAAGTGTTGAGATGTTGAATTATCCACTGGATCATCAGAACCGTGTACAAAGTGAGTGCAATGAGTTAGTGTATATCACTTTGCATTCTTGCTCATTACTCGGCCATATAACGTCCATTAACTTGAAATTTTCACACAAAACCCAGTGGACATATCAGATAACAACAGTATACATTGTATCAACCACTCATCACTTTTTGCACATGTCAACAAAGTTACTAGATCCTTTAACATCTAAAACAACCAAATAAATCAATAAAGAGGAATTCAAACAGAGATATTTGAACTGAAATGATTACAATAAATAAATAATCAACAAGTATGATGGGCTTTCTCCTGGATTCGAGCTATGGCTACCAAGCATACCTTGTTGAATGTATACCTGTGCCCATAATAAGTCTGAAAATGTTCAGGACTGCATGTCCCGAAAATACTCGAGCTAGGGTCTATGCAGAATACATGTTAAAGGCATATATGCGTGGGTTATTAGACGCGTGGATCCATCTTGCGCACTTTTACGCACGGTACGTAATCCCCATTGGCTCAGTTATAAGTAGCGATCGCAAACTGTCCCACTTCCGAATACCCGAGTCAAAAATGCATCAAAAATAGTCGCGTTCGGAATGTTTGTACTAGTCGAATGGAGATCCATCAGAGATGTTTACGAGCGAAAATATCACGTAACACGCTTAACCGCAACCGACTTCAAAGTGCCGCCGTTTGATGCCTAGGACTGACAGCGTGAGAAATTTGTTTGCTGCATGCAATTTCATAAGAGGCCTTTGTTCAGATATTTCGAAGCACCTCTCTTCGATCGATCCAAACACATATCGTGAGTTTACCTCGAGAGATTACGGTGGAGTCGAGTTGGAATTTGCTGACTATACCCTTTATAACCCACGCATATTATGCCTTTAATAGCAAAATCAATCAGTCATGAAGGGGTTAAACGCATATTGCCCTCTCTCTCCCGTCCATCACACATATCCATTCGTGAACAAGCGTCACATGAAAAAACACACTCACATCATAACACAAAGTATGCACACACACACACACACACACACGCACACGCACACGCACACGCACACGCACACGCCACACACACACGCGCGCGCACACACACACACACACACACACACACACACACACACACACACACACACACACACACACACACACACACACACACACACACACACACACACACACACGCACACACACACACACACACACGCACGCACGCACATACACATACATGGTTGTATAATGATGCTATATAGCATGTAAAGGGAAATGGAGGTCAAGGACTGTTCAATGGACGAGAATTGAATTACACACAAATAAACACAAACACACAAACGAAGACAAAAACAAGACAATTATCGTGCTCATTGTGAGTATATTAAGAACAGATTTAATTGACACTGACAAATTTCACATTATGTTAAACTACCATGCATCTGCTCACTAAGGCTGCAAATATCTTATACGACAATAATTAAATACAAAAATAGATAAATTTAGACTGCAATAACTAAAAAATAAAATATCATCGATATTATTGTGCTGAGGTTCGATTACAATATTTGTTTTCACCTCAACTTCAAGAATTCTGATTTGTTGTTTTGTTTAGTACAGTACAGAAAAATATATCGCATTCTGGTCTGATATAAAAATGTAAATTATATGTGACCCGTCCTACGTAGAAGAACCAGAAGTCGACAAAGTTGATTTTCTGGATTTGTATTTAGTTCGATTCAGCAATATCTAAGCTTTAATATGATATAAAGTTTGTCTCGTAATGATTCTGCAACGCGGAGTTATTGACGCTTTTCTAAGGCAAATATTGAACGGTCTGGAAATAAGATGCCGAGAAAATAGCTCAAGAAACTTTACATCCATTTCGAAAGTGAAATTAGCGTTTTAAGCAGGCCATAAATGAACCGATTGCATGAATAGAATGTCGTAGCAACCTTTATTCAATTTTCTTGAAAACTTGCATATCAGTAAATATGTATGATATACACCTTCCCTCCAGAAACTGTTGAATATTATCCATGCATTGTAGAGATATGAACAGATTTAATTACAATTTAAGTGGGTTTGGAACGAAACTGTACACATCGAGCACATGATACAATAGCGAGCACTTTCAGGTAACAAAAGGGATTCCGCTCTGGCTCTGTTTATTGTTCGATTAATCGGTATTGACTGGCAGTTTGATTTTAGGAATGCAAACTTGCGTCTGGTGCGTAATGTAAAAAACTATTACAAAGAACAGTATGTTGATACGTGAAAAGTAAAACGGGGTATCGAAGCTAGACATTTTGGAGGGGGAGGCCCAGGTACCAAAGGGGGGGGGGGGGGGATCCGTTGGTACAGGTTTGTTTTCGTTCTTTTGGCGGGGATACCGGGATGTCCCTTAGAAAATTTTGAACAGGTGTCTAAGTAACGAAGGCGAGCCTCGGTCAACTTCAAAATGAGGGTATATAAAAGAGTGGGATTGGGCTTTAGCCAACTTAAAACAAGCTCTAAATAGCGTTTTTTTTGTTTTTTTTTTTGTGGTGTGGGGGGGGGGGGGGATATGCCTTATTATAAAATTATTATGAACTACTTAAATATTTAGTACGACAAATTAATTCTACATACGATTAATGAATGTTATGTTACCGGGCCCAATTCTTTAATCTATATAATACTCACACTCAACCAGTGGTGTACATAGTGTATGAGGTTGGAGGGGGGGGGGGGGGGGGGGGACGGGTGTGCAATTAATTGGATAGAACTTGGGTCGTATTGTCATAAACATACTTTGTCAAACTCAATAGGGCCACTATACAATGGAGGCCATTTGGATTACTAATCTCCGTGCAAGCGACCGCGCAGTCAATAGGGATTAAAGAATCTCGATGTGCGCTGGCCGCTCTTGACGGCTACTGAGATTCCAACTTAGCACAAAGGGGTTGTTAAGAGGCGGAGCTTAATATCGATCGCTTTTAGTGGCAAATAATTTTGGAACGCAAACTTTTCAAACCTGCAAAAAACATGCTTCAAAACTCTGCTTAATTTTTACCTTTCCACTGGATATTTTTACTGGATATTTTGCGTACCGGTAGAACAGATATCAGGGAAATGCATGAGGCAATAATATTTTTTTTCACTTTTTCATGCAATTTCAAATCAATCGTGATTTCCGAGGTTCGACATCTTGCGACTTCTGGCTCCTCTGCGGATGGCGAGGCACATATCATCATACATTTGTAATGAAAATGATTATTATCATGCTGGTAATATTGTCTGTAACACAAGCTTGTTTTACTCTCCAAATTAAAATAGTCTAAACAATTCGTTTTGCTTACTTACGCAGATAATATATTGTAGTGCAATACATACATTTCATAACATTTTAAAGAATGTACATTGGCATATTTGCGGTTTTCTTACCCTTTATTGAATATAAATAATGTGTCATATGTAATACATGTAGTTTCTCAAATTACTTGGTTTACGATGCCAATAAATTCAAGATTAAAACCTTGTGTTCACTAAGATTGCATTGTTTTAGGAGATAAGTGGGGCACGTTTTTTATTAAATGGATCTAGTAACTTTGTTGACATGCGAACAAAACTGACTTGAAGGGTTGATACACTGTGTACTTCTGTGATCGGATACGGTATGACCAATGAGTGATGAGTAAAAAAAAACCCATCGTGGTAAATATAAATGATCGAGTTCTGAGCGAAAACGTTTTATTTAACAACTCATTGCACCAAATTGATTCATAATTGAAAGTGTACCACTCTGACTTTCAATCCGAACAATTTATTCGTGAATAGATTCATAACGAATAGGAAATTCGGAAAACAAAACCTGTTCCACGCTTCTGCTGTAATCTGAATCCTAACAGATAAAAGTGGGAACCGTTAAAGTTCTACGTACGTTTTGTGAATTTTGACAATGTTACTAAATCCCTTTAAAACTGTTTAATATATAGTTACTATACTGTATATAGATACACATACAAATGCTAGTAAAATGTAATGTTTAATAATATGTTTAATAATTCTTACAGTTTCACTCTACGTAGTGCAAATGAGTTAAGAGAAGGAAAAGTACTGGTCAACATTTATGTTAGTCGCTCAAGAAGTCTAAGTTATCTTAGAAAAAAATATTATGATCATTCTACCATACATCTTCAAATTTAATTTACAATGCAAATTACTTTTTAAAGTAGCCGTTAACACAAGAGATTTGACATTTGATTAATATCCCTCTCTATACGGCTATGATCTGAATGTTTCAATCCAAATACAGAGATTATTCCAATCAATTCAAAAGCCTCTTTTGTCATGTTTGTATCATTAATATGTATGATTTATTTGTATTTACTTAAAGTAATATCGCGAATAATATCGCGAATAATATCGCGATATATTTAGCGATATATTTAGCGGTGCCATAGAAATAATTTGTTGATGATATATACAATGTTATAATATTTTATATATATATGAAGAAGAAATAAATAGAAAAGCAATTGGCAATAGTCAGATTTGACTGATTGCCACCAAACTAAACAACAACAACAACAACAACAACAATAATCGCCGCCTGCAATTTCTAGTTGAATTTATTTATGGGTAAATATTTCAGCCGTTTCGGCTAGGATTTTGATGAAACAAACGTTGTTTTAATCATTTTGAAATTAATGTTTTCTTGCAATTCCTGCAATCCTTTATCTCGAAAGATATTTATTTTTTAAGAGCGCTCTAAACAAAATTGTTCCCATGATAACTGCTGCTTTCTTGTTGACAACAACCACATGAATATCTTCCTTGTACGATGGTATTACATTAATGCAGTGACGTAGCGTGGTCGGAATGTTTTTCTTTATTCTGTGAAGGATTCCCCCTATGTTTCCCTATAACAAAAATTTAAAAGAAGATAATTGAAGGGGGGGGGGGGGGGGGAGGCGCGTACGCCATGCCGGAAAGAACACAAGCATCCACAGTGTAAACACAGGACGAACATAATGTGTTTCACAATGTGGACCATAATGTTAAATTCGAGCGTTTTCACAGTGTGAAAACCAAATCACACTGTGAACAAATAGTGAGGGTACTATCGCCACAGTGTGAAATTGCCTGCTTTTACAGGGTGTAAACAGGAATTTCAGCAATTTCACAGTGCGTGTGTGCACAGTGTGTTCACAGTGAGAGTAGGCTTCCACACTGTGAAAACGCCCGAATTTAACACCGTGGCCCACACTGTGAAACATAGTGTGTTCACACTATGATGAGTATGTTCCTTTCGGCAGGGGTATACGTGCCCCCATTCTTCCCTTTTCCTGGCGCTACTCCACTGCGTTCATGTCATCTTCGCATTCCTATGTATAATACATTATGCATTCAAATCAATGTGTATTTTCTTGATGTAATCACGCAACCTATACTTATTACACACGTTGTTAGAATAATTTGATTACAATGCATATTATCAAGAGCTTAATTACAAAAGGCGTTAAATCCACTTTTTCAACTTTGGAGAAAACAGAGTTCTTTGTCCTACTTTGTACACATGTGTATGGGAAAATGAAAATGCAACGTTCTTTATGTTGATGTTGATTGTCTAATCTGTCATAAAATCTTAATTTAAAGATAGCTACGTGGCCTATATCAATGTGCTAATATCGTTAACTCGATTTGTATGGAGAGTTGACTTAGCGCCTTCTGGAACTAAGCACTTCCTATATTATATTGTGTAATGAAAAGGAATCATGAAGCAACTTGAAATATATACTACAATCCAGCATCCAGTGTTTACGATATGTCCCTTTATGGAGGTGTTGCGGCACGATCAGATAGGAAGCCGAGTTCGAACCCTTCAAGTCGATGCCTCGGCATTTATGTCCTTCAGCAAGACATTTCGTTCACATTGCTGCTCCCTACCCAGGAGTATATTAATGGGTACCTCGGTTGGGTGTAAATTAGCCTGATGCGCCGAATAGGTTGCTCGGGTCTAGTGGATAAAGTGCACAACATATTTGCGCAGATTTTAAATGTGCCCAGATGACAATGATAATTGTGTGTGCGTTATAAATGTAGCTATTACTATTATAGCTGGTGTAAAGAAAATATGTTTCTATCGTTTACGTTATAGTATAACTATATCCTATATTTATTTAATTAAACTATTTATCACATTGTGCTAACAGTGTGCTGCGTGACAACACTGTGTAAAAGTGCAAATTAGCAGATCATGTAACAGTTTAATGGCAATTGTTTTCACATTGTAAAATTAACACAGTGTGTTCACAATATGGGACATCGATGTCATATAGGCCGGTATTTTGAAGTCGTGTCTAAACTTAAACAACTCTATACTTAGACGCAAGGTCGCGTCTAAGTCCTGACTAAGTAGATTTCGTATTCTGACATGTCTGAAGTTGTGTTTAATTTCTGACTAACTAAACACTTGTTTTGGTTCCGTCTAAGTTATGTTTAAATTTAGGCGGGACATTTGCGCATGCTACACACTTGTGGACTCGCTGCAGACGCTAAGCAGAATGCGCATGCGCACCCTGTGGAGATAATGCATGGTATCGATTGAATCTATCGCGGATATCGTACCATTTATACAACTGATCAGGGTTGTATAAATCCTTCATTGGTCGGCTAGTGAAAAAGAACAGGTAAAATGTCTATAACATTCTGGATATTTCAGTATGGAGAATGGAATTTTCAAAATGTCACCATGAAGCCAGGTCAGTTAACATTCTCGAAACAAATGGTAGGGCACCGAGAGAAAATTTCCTGTATTTTTACTTGATATTCTAAAGGGTTCACGGACCATCATTCTCTGCCGCAGGTTCCCGGTCAGCACAGCCCTGGGATGTCCGCAGCCCGTCCGCAGACGTTGAAAAAGCAGCAATTTTTTATTGTTTTTCCTTTTTTGTGCCTTGATTTGATAAGATTTAAAAGCAAACATTTCCGTGAAATGTGACAAATTGTTTTCATTATATTTGTTTCGTAATTTCTTGCATTCTAGGGCAAAATACATGTATATTTGCAATGTTTTGAGCATAATCGCGAGATTCATTATGGGCTAAAACAGGACTTAAACTACCCTTCGCGTTATTCTAAAGTAAAACAGGACTCAATCGGGATAAGACAGAAATAACCGTCTCTTATTATGGGATTTATTTCATATCGGATTTTTTACACTATGCATATTATATGGGATAGTGTAAAAAATCCCATATAAATGTTTTTTAATGATACATCCCGTATGAAGAGACGGTTATTTCCTTCTAAATCGGGACTAGCTAGTCGGGGCTTTGAGTTTAAAAAGCAGAACTTAGTCCCGACTTCAGAGAACCTCAAAATGTAATTTAGTCACGACCTCGTCCTGATCAGGACTTTAGACGGGAGTTTATGTAATCATGAACTAGACACGACTTCAGACTACCGGCCGATTCGTTCAATGGTGGTTATATTTTCATATACCAAACTATCAAATAAAGCATAATGATTACCTAAGCTGGATGGATTGTGCCATTTCCGTAAAGTTCAATTCTCATGCCGATGTAATTATGCCAGGTAACAGGACGCACACGCACGTAGCGGCACACTATCGGTGTGGGGAAGGCGTTCCAAACCACGGTATCATGATCAGAATTACCTGAAAAGACCTATGAAGAGACGGGCCAAAATGGTCAGTTTATCTTATGGTAAAGTAAATGAAAACCTATTAAACAATTAAAGTGTTTTTTTTTTATACAACGGTACAAATGGTTATTCCTAATCGATTAAACAACTAAGAAGGTCGCTTCAGGGATGCTGCCGAACGAAACCTGCTCTCTGTTTATTCCTATTATCATCATACACACTAAGAAAAAAAAGGTTGAAATGAGGTGCAAAGTAACGACAAAAGGAGTAAGATTACGCCATTTTGGTGCACCTATGATGCATTATTGCTAAAGTGCAAAACCCCACCTTCCTTAGTCTTGTCCTATACCATGGTCCTACTGCACGCGTGGTTATCTGTGTTCCTCTATTAATGTACAATTCATATTAATCATCAAATATATCCTCCAACATTATTATGGTTTAACTGTCTTTTCGTATTATCTTGACATTATTTAAATGGGTCTGCAAATTTATATTAATGACAACTACGGCCACAACAAGGCCACCAGCCAATTACATTAAAAGAGTTAAAAGTGTTTTTATGCAAAATGGTTGATTTACATCACTGCTCTGTGATTTCTCGTGTGAAATAATAGCTCATTATGCATGAAGGGATTTGAAGAACAGAGAAATTGGAAATAAAGTAATATGAAAATATTTCTACTTCACACGTAGTTTTGTTACAGCCCCTTTGATTGGTCATTATTTTGCTTGATAAGCTCCCACGCGCGAGTCAAAAAAGATACAAATTAGGCGGAAGGTGCAGACTCGACAAGCATGACAAGGGTGCATAGTAATAGGAATACAATTTGCACCGTTTTTGTGCTCGGTGCATTTAGGCTACAGTGCGAAATTACATCCTTCTTAGGCTTTATTTTGTACGTGTTATCTTCTGTGTTCGTCTATTATTTTACCACTCTATGCAAATTATTAACTTTAACTTATAACATTATGTTATATATTCTAATGGTTTTATAATAACAAAATTATAACAGTGTAAATCACAGGTGTCTCCTTATAGAAGAAACGGAAACCATACATTAAACTCCACACATGGGACTACCCTGTGCAAATGTCTAGATGTTCTTCATTCATTTTCAATCTTTTCTGGTATTTGTCTTAATTAAGGCATCAAACTGGATGATTGAATATCACAGTATCTTTCTAGATGTTAATGTCAGTCTATGAATATGATAAGGTATGAGAGAATCACTAGAATTCCAAGTAAGTTTTGAGGATTCGGACAATGTTTATTTAACGTGCAAAGTAGCACATTAACGGGGTAGTTTAGTTTTGGTAGAGAGGGCGCTTCACATCACAATTTTTTGTGAGGTAATGAAAAACTGAGCGTCGAATTTGAGAGAACATGCAATTTTAATGGCAGAATAAACTTTATTTGGTCAAAATCGACCCAGAAACGGCTGAAATATCAATAAATATATCTGATCTTCTACATTAATTATTCGGGGCCCAAATAATTAGATGATTTTTTCAAAAAATAAAAAAAAATGCTTGCACTTTTTCAAAATGTTTCAAAAGCGTGTTTTAAATAGTTGTTGATGATCTCTCTATTTAATAATTATTTCAATAAAACATCACATGCATAATTTTGTATGAAAAATGGTTGAAACCAATGCCTTTTTAGAAAGCACCCTCTTGTGTTTGAACGGCTCTTTTTGAATGATAATGGGCTTTTTACTTAGTCGTTTGTAATTTTGTATACCTTTCGAGCATGGTGGAGTTATAACTATTAGTTTATAATGTTACTGTCCAGGTTTGGTTACTAAAGTTCAGCCTTACCAAAACTGTACTATCCCTTTAAGCTTAATTTACAATGGTGCAACGTTGCATCATATATGTACATCTTTGCACTTAACTCGCACGTGCAATGTTGCACCATGAAATTGCACCTTGTCCATATGGTGCAACTTTGCACATTTAACTAACAGTTCAAAGATGCACCTTGAAGGTGCACTTGTGCCCATCTACCTTTAAGTGCAACGGTGCACCTTTAGTAAAGAAGCACTAAATATGCCTCTTCAAAATGCAATACGTTAAGGTTCAACCCTGCACCTTAGCCAAAAGGTGAAAATTTGCACTTATAAAGGTGCTCCCAGTGTGGCGACGGGTTGCACCTACATTATACAGACTGTCCCAGATAAAACGAAACCGGGTTTCATGGCAGAAATTTTCTGTCATAATGAATAATTTCCTTGATGATAAATATATGTCTGGAAAGCTCTGTGTCTCTTCTTTCATTTGATGTACAACTTATGGCACATAATTCAAGCATGACTGAATTAGAACAATGGAAAGTGGTGTTACCATTATTCCATTTGCACGCATAAATTTTAAGTTTGGGTGAGTTTTTTGGTTGAGTTTTAAGGGTTGTAAACGTACTTATTTTTAAAAAGGACAAACACCACATAAAAGTTCATATTTTTATCTTTTACATGACACCTCATGCTAAAAAAAATAAATGATTTATGCCAGAGAACGAGTACAATGAAAACTTGACTGATTTCTGCCCAAATGAGTGAAAGTTGAGTAAGAAGTCGCTCACCTTTCGTGAATTATCAGATGACAATGGACTTTGATGCATGAGTGAATTTACACAAACATGGGGATCAGGGAAAACATGGGAAACAGGCTAGATCTGGGCCCCGTTGCAGAAAGAGATACAATCGATTGTAAGTCACGATTGATCGTAAGTCAGAAAATTTACGCGTTTCAACCAATCAGATTTGCGCATCTAGAACACGTGATCTGACTTACGATTAATTGCAACTTATAATCGATTGTATCTATTTCTGCAACGGGGCCCAGGAAAGTTACTCATTTGGGCTGGAATCAAGCATGTTTCATTGTACTCGTTCTCTGGCATAAATCATTTATTTTTTAATCATGAGGTGTCATATAAAAGATAAAATTATGAATTTGTATGCGGTATTTGTCCTTTTTCAAAATAAGTACGTTTACTACCCTTAAAACTCACCCCCAAACCTCACCCAAACTTGCAATTTCTGCGTGCAAATAGAATCTTGGTAACACCACTTTCCATCGTTCTAATTCAGTCATGCGTGAATTATGTGCCATAAGTTGTATATCAAATGAAAGAAGAGACACAGAGCTTTTCAGACATATATATATCATCAAGGAAATTATTCATTATAACATAACATTTCTGCCATGAAACCCGGTTTTGTTTTTTCTTGGACAGTCTGTATAGGTGTATAGGATCGACCATTTTTTAGTGTGTACTAAATATCATTAACATTATCATTATTATGAACATTGAATTCAGCTTATCAAAATAATGTGAATTCATGATTTACACAAACAAGAAACAAAGCCAATAAGCATGAAATACAGCCCTTAAAAAACATTTGAGCGCCATTACAAATTACAAGGCATTATTTGTTATGTAACGATGAACATTAAAATAACACTCACATATGGTCCAGGGTCGAGTCCAGAGTTATCTTGAACCTTGTAAAAGGTCACACCATCCATGCTGTAGGTGACCTTGTAACTCGTCACCCATGCGTAGTAATTCAGATTTCCTTGTGTTGCCAGGGCAACGACTTGATATGGTGAGCCAAGATCAATCTGAAAGAAAATGACACGCGATCTGCTGTTTAAAATAAATTTTGTCGTAATGTTTTATATTAAAATGTTATTGCCTCAATGTGACTTATCGTTCATAGCAGCGAACATTTCTATTCGTCAAATAGCTGCTGATATAGCACATTGAAGTATTTCACATTGACATTCGCTTTTATTCTATTCTGATTAACTACTAAAATGAAATGTTTGAATATAAATACACTACCACCAGAAGAAAAGGCGGCCTAAATTAATTTGACTAGCCTATGTTCACGTAATGTCAAGAAAATGTTTACCAAAGATATGGAATACGTTGAATACAGTTATAGGCCAATACGTAAACATTTTATATTATAAAATGGGTAGAATAATTCCTGCATTCTGATTGGTCAACTACCGTTTATCGCCATGTAATTTTTTTTTTACTGGCTGCATGCAATATTATCGCTATCAACACGATATACACAATATCCACGCGTTATATCGTATCGACACTACCGATATCCTAGTGATCATGTTTACCTCAAGATGGCGATCGGCGCGACTCTTCGGTCTTTTCAAAACAAACTTTACAATGACCGTTCAACTCCGGAGACTCCTACAGTGGCGAGTTACACTGACCAGATTTATGAATACCAGTCCAAACAAAGCAATAGATTCAATACACACAAAAACACCCTAGTACCCAGCTAGCCACCTGACGTTGGGCCGATGTCGGAATTTGGTTGCCGGATGTCGGCATATCGCCGTTGGCTCGAGGTTAAAATGTCTGCCAGCCCAACATCGTCACGACGTCATTTTTGTGATATATTGGCATAACGTCATTTTCCGACAATGGCCCAACATCATCTCATGACATGATGTTGGGCCATTGTCGGAAAATGACCTTATGCCAATATATCACAAAAATGACGTCGTGACGATGTTGGGCTGGCGGACATTTTAACCTCGAGCCAACGGCGATATGCCGACATCCGGCAACCAAATTCCGACATCGGCCCAACGTCAGGTGGCTAGCTGGGTAATTGGTGACTCGATGACTCGATAATTTGCAAGACATTATCAGGCGCTAAAATTGAGGGAGTTTTCGAAATGGCGAAATCGCTTGCCCAAACTCACCACGTGAGCGAGGTCATAATTCATGTCGGAACAAACAACGCAGAATTCGGCGACGTCAAACTCATCGAAAAGCAGATCGAGTCCCTCTGCGATCAAATCACGACTGACTGTCCATCGGTTAAAACGATCACCATCAGCTCAATAATCACCAGACGGCATCCTTCCCAGAAAGAGACATACAACAAGGTGTACGAGATCAACGAGGTCTTCAAGGCTGTGACCGAACGCCGAGGATGGGGATTCGTCGACAACCACGACATCGACCCATCAACCCATCTAGCCAACGATGGGCTTCATCTCAACGGTCGTGGTTCCGACCTGTTTGCCGACATTCTCTCGGCTCACATCAACCACACCCAGATGATTCCGGCATCCAGTCATCTGCATGTATGAAACTATCACCAGCCCAGCGCACTCTCCACTCTACGGACCGCAGGCTGTATTCAGAGGTGGCTGCACAAAGGCCGCCTCCTGACACCAATACCCCCGCCTGTAATTGGCCAAAAGTTCCAAGTGGGGGTGTGTCCTCTCGGTTTGACTACACTCCGCGTCACGCAGTCAGTTCTTTTAAAGGGATAGTCGATTTTTGGTATTAGAGAGGGCGCTACACAAAATAATTTTATGTGAGATAATGAAAAACTGAGTGTCAAATTTGAAAGAGCATACAATTTTAATGGCAGAATAAACTTTATTTGAACAAAATCGGTTCAGAAACGGCTGAAATATCCAGAAAACATAACCATTTGTAATCAATATGGGGCCCCACAAGTATTCGATAATTTTGAACCAGCCGATAAAATTCGTTTTAAAATTATTCCACTTTTCAAACATTTTCAAAAGAGGTTTTTAGATAGTTGTTGATTATCTCTCTATCACTATTTCAACAAAACATCACATGCACAATATTTTAATTAAAATGGTTTAAACAAACGCATTTGTTTAAGCGCCCTCTTTAGTTTAAACAGCTCTTTTTGAATGATAGCAGGCTTTTTACTTAGTCGTTTGTAATGTTTGTATTTCTTTTGAGCATTGTGGAGTTATAATTATTAGTTTGTAATGTAATGGTGCAGGTTTTGGTTACTAAAATTCAGTTTGACTAAAACTGTACTCTCTCTATACAGCACTCAACTATCCCTTTAAAGGGGTATTCCGCCCCCATAATAATATTTAGCATTAGAATGCTAGTACAATGTATCTTATCACAAATGACTATACACTTTGAATTTTTCTAGGACGAAAGGGAAGAACTATTTTAGCATTCCGACTCCATTGGAGGATCGGAAAAGATGTGCAGAATGTGCAGATCGGAGAAATTTAACATAAGGACCCACAAATATGACAGAAATAATGTCGTTTGTTTAGATCGCTTCACCCCGTATTGTTTCCAACCACACTTGCGAGAACTGCTCATACGAAGGATCGAGTCCATAAACTTTGCAAATGAACATAGCAATCGGAAGATAAGAGTTAGACTTGTTTAGGCAAGTTGTAATGTCTGATGAAGATAGTACCGTATACGTATATATAATCATAATTTTAAAAAATGAAAACAAATAAAATCATGCGTGTTGGCATGGCCTGGGCCTAGCCATGCGTCGGTAATGATCGGCATGATATTGCCATGTATTCGGTAAATTTGGAAAATAGCATTTTTGTTTATTTTTGACAATTTGTGGGGCCCCGTTTTATAAAACAGATGATGTGCAGGTTTTATTCGAGGGTCGGTGGAATTGTGCGCACGCGGTACCTTTGAATTTGGTCTAAAACCCACTCGACTGCGCCTCGTGGGTACCTTGTGCACACAATTCCTACCGACCCACTCAAACCTGTGCATCATTTGTATACTGTACAATAATGAGAAAAAACGATTCCTACTTTGCGACAATTGAAAAAAGAAATGAATTTCGATGCTAGTATAGCGTCTTCTATGACGTAAGGTAATACTAGAGTAATTATTTACATGTAATAATATGATGAAATACGCTAACCCATTGCACCTGCAAAGGTTATCTGTAGTACATGTATATTTGAATTCAGTCATAATCTAACCTGGATCCATTGGTTTGCGTCATTAGTACTTGCGATCCATGCTCTGTCCCCATTCAACCGTCCCCATCTAGCCCCATACTGTCCAATCCACTCGCTTGATGCGGTCATACTCGAATCAGGGATGGCGTAAGACTCTAGTCCAAGAGGTAAATCTTCAGAAGAAGAAAACATAGAATTATCGATATATAATAATGTATTTTATCGTACTAATATCCGGGAATAGTTTCTTATGAGTGAAATTCATGTATGCCTATTTATACATCCATCATAGCAAGAAACGGGAGACTTGTAACAATTTTAAGATTTCTTCTTCAGGTCGAATGTTGATAAATAATGTTCATGACATTAGAGAAAAGGTAATCCATTACAAACTGGATATTTTATAATGAATCTGGTAATTTCTGTATGACTTTGGCACGGTTCTCTATTTTCTTTTGGTGCATTTGCTTCATTATTTGAATGGCTGCATAGGTGCTCCATTTTGACAAAAGCAAACAAAGAACAATGGTCATATCGCAATCTTTGTCTCTTTAAATTGATAAGTACATTTTTAAAGGAAAAAAAGTTTCTGGTTTAGAGGGCGCTTTTTGCGATAGACGGCAAAAGCACCTCATTTTCAAAATCCGTGCAAAATCTGCTGATATATTCGTAAAAACATTGATTCTGATATAATTTACTGGCGTTAAAATGTATAAGCAATTTTACCGAGACGAAACAAATATAACGGCCGGTATTTTGGAGTCGTGTCTAACTAACATGACTAAGTCGTGACTAAATCTAAACAATGGTTAACTTAGACAGGACTATATAAAGTCTCTATATAGAGGCAACGTTGTGTCTATTTCTTTGATTCTGAAGTCGTGTTTAAAGAAATGATTGGGTAATAGTCGAGGTTTGAACATTTGCAAATAAACAAGCTGTACGGCCTCGAATATGAGAAAATATTGCTAAAATACCATATCAAAAGGTTTTAGTTACATAATCTCGATCTACATAATAGTAAGTAAATAAAATGTAAGTAATATGTAAGTAAGATGGAACGAACATAATGGGGCACGAGAGGACCACTGCCGTCCAACCCTTACCTTGCATTCCTTGCCAGACTGTCGGTGGTCGATTCCGCTGGCTCACCACATGTTTAATGCCTCGACCGGTGTTGTCGCGGAATTGTTCTGGCCGCGGCATCAGTCCGGGAAGTGCAATTTAGGGGGGATGCTGTTTCAATTGTCATAGTTTTAGCCACCAAATTAATCAAAGCCACTAAATCTAACCATATAGCGACCAAATATAACATATATCAGCCATATTTGGCGTTAGGATAAGGGTTAGTTTTGTTCGCAACCATGTTTTTGAAAATTTAAGTTAGCAACCAAAAATAATATATCGACAAGTCGGACAAAATCCGTGCGCGCAGAACTTATCCGTCCGGACTTATTCCGTGGCAGGACTTTACCCGCTCCCACACCAGCAGCAGCCGCGGCTGAACATCGCATTGTCAGGCGATGAGGACAACATATTTAAACAAATCATAATTTCACAAGAATGCGAGCACTTGGAGGGCAGTAATTCTTGCTCAGATTTCCTGAGTAAGTTTACTCTCACATGAATTCAAATCCAAGCGAAAACCATACAACTAATTTTTTCAGGAAGAACTTATACTCACGTATACATACGTTTAAACTACCCCTCTCGTTATTCTAAAGTTAAACAGGACTTAACCGGGACTTAGTCGGGAGTTCGAGTTAAACAGGATTATTGGTCACGACCTCAGAATACAAACAACTTAGTCACGACCTCGTGACTAAAGTTAGACGGGACTTAAACAGGACTTTATAGGAGCTCAGTCAAATATGACTTAGACACTTAATTACTAGAAATTCTGGTAGCGTACGTGTGTACTGAATATACCTCTGATAGACGTTGATTCTTCTGCTGTTGTTGATGGTGGTGACGTTGTTGGTCCTTCGGTTGTTTGTGTTGTAGGAGTTGTTGTAGTTGTTTTTGTTGATGTTGTTGTTGTTGGTGTTGTTGTTGTTGTAGGAGTCGTTGTAGGTGTCGCCTGTGGTTCACTGTTGCCTCCTGCCTGGGTTGTCGTGCTTGTGGTTGAGGTGCTAGGAAACGTTGTAGGGGCTGAAGTTGTTGACATCGGGCTAGAAGTGGTGGCTGCCAAGTGGAAAAGCAGACATTTAGTAATATTGTTGAAAGTGAACATAATAATTCATTTTAAACATATAGAGAAACTGCCCATAAATATGTAATATAAATGAAAAGAACAATCATAGAGTACATACATTGCATTGTTTATATGACATGCGGTTATAAAATTATGTTATCTGACTTGGTCAAATGCGAGTCATTGATGGCTAACCCCAGTCTCTTGATGTTAACATATTTAAGTATGTAACACGGAAGAGCTGCGATATATCTATAAAGGAGAATTTCGTTTCGACCTATGGTGACAAAAAAATGAAAGCGATATGATATCGATTGCAGATGTTATGCTCGAAGTATTTTTTGTAATCAAATCCCTCGGAGAGAAACATTTCATGTTATTCCTTCCATCGTCAGTTAAAATCTGCATAATGTGTCTTGTAAAGATAAAAATAGCAATTTCATCAGCAGTAATGTTCAGTTCTTTTCATCCAGGAGACATACAATTATATCACGCATTTTGTTTATACTTTAAATTATTTTAAAGGGATCGTTGAGTTTTGGTATAGAGGGCGCTACACAAAATAATTTTTTGTGAGATAATGAAAAAATGAGTGTCACATTCAAGAGAGCATACAATTTTAATGACAGAATAAACTTTATTTGATCAAAACCGGTTCAGAAATGGCTGAATTATCCATAAACATAACCATTTGTAACTAGCTATTAACAATTTTTGTAAAATGCTTCCTCTTTTCAAAAATGTACAAAAGAGGTTTTTTAATAGTTGTTGATTATCTCTCTATCTAATCACTATTTGAACAAAACATCACATGCACAATATTGTATTATAAATGGTTGAAACCGATGAGTGTTTAGAGAGCGCCCTCTTGAGTTGTAACGGCTCTTTTTGAATGATAACAGTTTTTTTTACTTACTTTAGTCATTTGTAATTTTGTATTTCTTAACAGCATGGTGGAGTTATAACTATTAGTTTGTAGTGTATTGGTGCAGGTTTTGGTTACTAAAATTCATTTTGACCAAAACTGTACTCTTTACCGAAACTCAACTATCCCTGTAATGTTGACAAAAAACCAAATGGTATTACTTGTATTTACTTCAAACTTGACCAATCTGCATTAAAAACAATATATCCATATATGAGTTTTCATGTAATGAAATCATTTGTGATGTTGACCAAATAATTATGCCCCCCCCCCCCCAACATAAATAAATAAAACAATTCGATATTATGTATCCATATCACTATTAACGATGAATTATAAAGAAAGTGTGCAGATTGTTAAATACAAGACAACCTCATAATGTCATAGTGTTCAGCTAGTTCGATCATGCTGGGTTGATTAAAGGGATCTAGTAACTTTGTTGACAAGTGCAAAATAGAATGCGTGATTAATAAAATGTATATTGGGGTGATCTGATATGTCCGTAAAGTATTGTGTGAACATTTCAAGTTATTTGGATGTTATTTGGCCGAGAAATAGCGAAAATGCAAATGATATTCACTTACTCATTGCACTTGTACACGTCTAAAATGGTCCCGTAGATAACCCTTCAATCGTGAATATCCTTTGAACGTGATGGAAATTTGAAAAACCGAAACCTGTCCCATGCTTTTATTGTTAATACGAATAAAAACAAGGTATGAGGGAACCGCCAGAATTCTAAATGGATTTTGAGGATTTGGACAATGTTATTAAGTCCCTTTAAAATAATAACGTGCTATGGCGTTGTTTTGGGCGAGGCCTACTGTATGCATTTATTTTTTTTTATTTTTATGATAGTTTCCACTTTTTGGACGGGGGTTAAATTATTAAAGGGGGTTGAACGTGTCCGCCCCCTCGTAGATACACCACTGATATTCGTACTCCTGTGGCGATAACTAGATAACTTACCATCGTCTGGATTACATTTGAATCCAGTCATAGTCTCCTCGCACCTGCCGTTTGCGCAAGGGCTGCTAAGGCAATCTGAAAACAAACAAATGAGAGACAAAAGACGTTCATTGGTTAGTTTTGTATTTGTGAAAATATGTATTTGTACCAACAAATGTGTTTCTCATTATGCAACTTAAATCTAAATCTCCCGTAGAAATATTTATATACTAGTCTAAACTTTCTTTTTATAATGAACATGGGTTAGAATGAAGTATGATGAGAAATTAATTATATAAAAACAAAATCAATCGACAACTCGTCATCTGGGAATCGACAGACACGGCGCCTGGCATGCAGGAATGCCTATCCGGCTCTTCCTCATGCACGAATTGTCTTCACATTCGAGGCTCGGGTGTGATCAGCTTCGGGATAGCCTGTACCGTTGTCCCGAGTTTACTCTCACATGGATTCAAATCCAAGCGAAAACCATACAACAAATTTTTCAGGAAGAACTTATACTCACGTATACGTTTAAACTACCCCTCTCGTTATTCTAAAGTTAAACAGGACTTAACCGGGACTTAGTCGGGAGTTCGAGTTAAACAGGAATTGGTCACGACCTCAGAATACAAACAACTTAGTCACGACCTCGTGACTAAAGTTAGACGGGACTTAAACAGGACTTTATTGGAGCTTAGTTAAATATGACTTAGACACTTAATTACTAGAAATTCCGGTAGCGTACGTGTGTACTGAATATACCTCTGATAGACGTTGATTCTTCTGCTGTTGTTGATGGTGGTGACGTTGTTGGTCCTTCGGTTGTTTGTGTTGTAGGAGTTGTTGTAGTTGTTATTGTTGATGTTGTTGTTGTTGGTGTTGTTGTTGTTGTAGGAGTCGTTGTAGGTGTCGCCTGTGGTTCACTGTTGCCTCCTGCCTGGGTTGTCGTGCTTGTGGTTGAGGTGCTCGGAAACGTTGTAGGGGCTGAAGTTGTTGGCATCGGGCTAGAAGTGGTGGCTGCCAAGTGGAAAAGCAGACATTTAGTAATATTGTTGAAAGTGAACATAATAATTCATTTTAAACATATAGAGAAACTGCCCATAAATATGTAATATAAATGAAAAGAACAATCATAGAGTACATACATTGCATTGTTTATATGACATGCGGTTATAAAATTATGTTATCTGACTTGGTCAAATGCGAGTCATTGATGGCTAACCCCAGTCTCTTGATGTTAACATATTTAAGTATGTAACACGGAAGAGCTGCGATATATCTATAAAGGAGAATTTCGTTTCGACCTATGGTGACAAAAAAATGAAAGCGATATGATATCGATTGCAGATGTTATGCTCGAAGTATTTTTTGTAATCAAATCCCTCGGAGAGAAACATTTCATGTTATTCCTTCCATCGTCAGTTAAAATCTGCATAATGTGTCTTGTAAAGATAAAAATAGCAATTTCATCAGCAGTAATGTTCAGTTCTTTTCATCCAGGAGACATACAATTATATCACGCATTTTGTTTATACTTTAAATTATTTTAAAGGGATAGTTGAGTTTTGGTATAGAGGGCGCTACACAAAATATTTTTTTGTGAGATAATGAAAAAATGAGTGTCACATTCAAGAGAGCATACAATTTTAATAACAGAATAAACTTTATTTGATCAAAACCGGTTCAGAAATGGCTGAATTATCCATAAACATAACCATTTGTAACTAGCCATTAACAATTTTTTTTAAATGCTTCCTCTTTTCAAAAATGTACAAAAGAGGTTTTTTAATAGTTGTTGATTATCTCTCTATCTAATCACTATTTGAACAAAACATCACATGCACAATATTGTATTATAAATGGTTGAAACCGATGAGTGTTTAGAGAGCGCCCTCTTGAGTTGTAACGGCTCTTTTTGAATGATAACAGTTTTTTTTACTTACTTTAGTCATTTGTAATTTTGTATTTCTTAACAGCATGGTGGAGTTATAACTATTAGTTTGTAGTGTATTGGTGCAGGTTTTGGTTACTAAAATTCATTTTGACCAAAACTGTACTCTTTACCGAAACTCAACTATCCCTGTAATGTTGACAAAAAACCAAATGGTATTACTTGTATTTACTTCAAACTTGACCAATCTGCATTAAAAACAATGGCCCGTATTCACAAAGGAGGTTTGTACAAACCATGGTTCAAACCGAGGTTTACATCTATGGAATGCCAATTGTAAACTGATGGAGAGAGAATGTAAATTCCTTACTTGTTAACAATGTTGATGGTACACATTCTATCTCCATCAGTTTACAATTGGCATTCCATAGATGTAAACCTCGGTTTGAACCATGGTTTGTACAAACCTCCTTTGTGAATACGGGCCAATATATCCATATATGAGTTTTCATGTAATGAAATCATTTGTGATGTTGACCAAATAATTATGCCCCCCCCCCAACATAAATAAATAAAACAATTCGATATTATGTATCCATATCACTATTAACGATGAATTATAAAGAAAGTGTGCAGATTGTTCAATACAAGACAACCTCATAATGTCATAGTGTTCAGCTAGTTCGATCATGCTGGGTTGATTAAAGGGATCTAGTAACTTTGTTGACAAGTGCAAAATAGAATGCGTGATTAATAAAATGTATATTGGGGTGATCTGATATGTCCGTAAAGTATTGTGTGAACATTTCAAGTTATTTGGATGTTATTTGGCCGAGAAATAGCGAAAATGCAATTGATATTCACTTACTCATTGCACTTGTACACGTCTAAAATGGTCCCGTAGATAACCCTTCAATCGTGAATATCCTTTGAACGTGATGGAAATTTGAAAAACCGAAACCTGTCCCATGCTTTTATTGTTAATACGAATAAAAACAAGGTATGAGGGAACCGCCAGAATTCTAAATGGATTTTGAGGATTTGGACAATGTTACTAAGTCCCTTTAAAATAATAACGTGCTATGGCGTTGTTTTGGGCGAGGCCTACTGTATGCATTTATTTTTTTTAATTTTTATGATAGTTTCCACTTTTTGGGCGGGGGTTAAATTATTAAAGGGGGTTGAACGTGTCCGCCCCCTCGTAGATACACCACTGATATTCGTACTCCTGTGGCGATAACTAGATAACTTACCATCGTCTGGATTACATTTGAATCCAGTCATAGTCTCCTCGCACCTGCCGTTTGCGCAAGGGCTGCTAAGGCAATCTGAAAACAAACAAATGAGAGACAAAAGACGTTCATTGGTTAGTTTTGTATTTGTGAAAATATGTATTTGTACCAACAAATGTGTTTCTCATTATGCAACTTAAATCTAAATCTCCCGTAGAAATATTTATATACTAGTCTAAACTTTCTTTTTATAATGAACATGGGTTAGAATGAAGTATGATGAGAAATTAATTATATAAAAACAAAATCAATCGACAACTCGTCATCTGGGAATCGACAGACACGGCGCCTGGCATGCAGGAATGCCTATCCGGCTCTTCCTCATGCACGAATTGTCTTCACATTCGAGGCTCGGGTGTGATCAGCTTCGGGATAGCCTGTACCGTTGTCCCGAGTTTACTCTCACATGGATTCAAATCCAAGCGAAAACCATACAACAAATTTTTCAGGAAGAACTTATACTCACGTATACGTTTAAACTACCCCTCTCGTTATTCTAAAGTTAAACAGGACTTAACCGGGACTTAGTCGGGAGTTCGAGTTAAACAGGAATTGGTCACGACCTCAGAATACAAACAACTTAGTCACGACCTCGTGACTAAAGTTAGACGGGACTTAAACAGGACTTTATTGGAGCTTAGTTAAATATGACTTAGACACTTAATTACTAGAAATTCCGGTAGCGTACGTGTGTACTGAATATACCTCTGATAGACGTTGATTCTTCTGCTGTTGTTGATGGTGGTGACGTTGTTGGTCCTTCGGTTGTTTGTGTTGTAGGAGTTGTTGCGGTTGTTATTGTTGATGTTGTTGTTGTTGGTGTTGTTGTTGTTGTAGGAGTCGTTGTAGGTGTCGCCTGTGGTTCACTGTTGCCTCCTGCCTGGGTTGTCGTGCTTGTGGTTGAGGTGCTCGGAAACGTTGTAGGGGCTGAAGTTGTTGGCATCGGGCTAGAAGTGGTGGCTGCCAAGTGGAAAAGCAGACATTTAGTAATATTGTTGAAAGTGAACATAATAATTCATTTTAAACATATAGAGAAACTGCCCATAAATATGTAATATAAATGAAAAGAACAATCATAGAGTACATACATTGCATTGTTTATATGACATGCGGTTATAAAATTATGTTATCTGACTTGGTCAAATGCGAGTCATTGATGGCTAACCCCAGTCTCTTGATGTTAACATATTTAAGTATGTAACACGGAAGAGCTGCGATATATCTATAAAGGAGAATTTCGTTTCGACCTATGGTGACAAAAAAATGAAAGCGATATGATATCGATTGCAGATGTTATGCTCGAAGTATTTTTTGTAATCAAATCCCTCGGAGAGAAACATTTCATGTTATTCCTTCCATCGTCAGTTAAAATCTGCATAATGTGTCTTGTAAAGATAAAAATAGCAATTTCATCAGCAGTAATGTTCAGTTCTTTTCATCCAGGAGACATACAATTATATCACGCATTTTGTTTATACTTTAAATTATTTTAAAGGGATAGTTGAGTTTTGGTATAGAGGGCGCTACACAAAATATTTTTTTGTGAGATAATGAAAAAATGAGTGTCACATTCAAGAGAGCATACAATTTTAATAACAGAATAAACTTTATTTGATCAAAACCGGTTCAGAAATGGCTGAATTATCCATACACATAACCATTTGTAACTAGCCATTAACAATTTTTTTGAAATGCTTCCTCTTTTCAAAAATGTACAAAAGAGGTTTTTTAATAGTTGTTGATTATCTCTCTATCTAATCACTATTTGAACAAAACATCACATGCACAATATTGTATTATAAATGGTTGAAACCGATGAGTGTTTAGAGAGCGCCCTCTTGAGTTGTAACGGCTCTTTTTGAATGATAACAGTTTTTTTTACTTACTTTAGTCATTTGTAATTTTGTATTTCTTAACAGCATGGTGGAGTTATAACTATTAGTTTGTAGTGTATTGGTGCAGGTTTTGGTTACTAAAATTCATTTTGACCAAAACTGTACTCTTTACCGAAACTCAACTATCCCTGTAATGTTGACAAAAAACCAAATGGTATTACTTGTATTTACTTCAAACTTGACCAATCTGCATTAAAAACAATATATCCATATATGAGTTTTCATGTAATGAAATCATTTGTGATGTTGACCAAATAATTATGCCCCCCCCCCCCCCAACATAAATAAATAAAACAATTCGATATTATGTATCCATATCACTATTAACGATGAATTATAAAGAAAGTGTGCAGATTGTTCAATACAAGACAACCTCATAATGTCATAGTGTTCAGCTAGTTCGATCATGCTGGGTTGATTAAAGGGATCTAGTAACTTTGTTGACAAGTGCAAAATAGAATGCGTGATTAATAAAATGTATATTGGGGTGATCTGATATGTCCGTAAAGTATTGTGTGAACATTTCAAGTTATTTGGATGTTATTTGGCCGAGAAATAGCGAAAATGCAATTGATATTCACTTACTCATTGCACTTGTACACGTCTAAAATGGTCCCGTAGATAACCCTTCAATCGTGAATATCCTTTGAACGTGATGGAAATTTGAAAAACCGAAACCTGTCCCATGCTTTTATTGTTAATACGAATAAAAACAAGGTATGAGGGAACCGCCAGAATTCTAAATGGATTTTGAGGATTTGGACAATGTTACTAAGTCCCTTTAAAATAATAACGTGCTATGGCGTTGTTTTGGGCGAGGCCTACTGTATGCATTTATTTTTTTTAATTTTTATGATAGTTTCCACTTTTTGGGCGGGGGTTAAATTATTAAAGGGGGTTGAACGTGTCCGCCCCCTCGTAGATACACCACTGATATTCGTACTCCTGTGGCGATAACTAGATAACTTACCATCGTCTGGATTACATTTGAATCCAGTCATAGTCTCCTCGCACCTGCCGTTTGCGCAAGGGCTGCTAAGGCAATCTGAAAACAAACAAATGAGAGACAAAAGACGTTCATTGGTTAGTTTTGTATTTGTGAAAATATGTATTTGTACCAACAAATGTGTTTCTCATTATGCAACTTAAATCTAAATCTCCCGTAGAAATATTTATATACTAGTCTAAACTTTCTTTTTATAATGAACATGGGTTAGAATGAAGTATGATGAGAAATTAATTATATAAAAACAAAATCAATCGACAACTCGTCATCTGGGAATCGACAGACACGGCGCCTGGCATGCAGGAATGCCTATCCGGCTCTTCCTCATGCACGAATTGTCTTCACATTCGAGGCTCGGGTGTGATCAGCTTCGGGATAGCCTGTACCGTTGTCCCGAGTTTACTCTCACATGGATTCAAATCCAAGCGAAAACCATACAACAAATTTTTCAGGAAGAACTTATACTCACGTATACGTTTAAACTACCCCTCTCGTTATTCTAAAGTTAAACAGGACTTAACCGGGACTTAGTCGGGAGTTCGAGTTAAACAGGAATTGGTCACGACCTCAGAATACAAACAACTTAGTCACGACCTCGTGACTAAAGTTAGACGGGACTTAAACAGGACTTTATTGGAGCTTAGTTAAATATGACTTAGACACTTAATTACTAGAAATTCCGGTAGCGTACGTGTGTACTGAATATACCTCTGATAGACGTTGATTCTTCTGCTGTTGTTGATGGTGGTGACGTTGTTGGTCCTTCGGTTGTTTGTGTTGTAGGAGTTGTTGCGGTTGTTATTGTTGATGTTGTTGTTGTTGGTGTTGTTGTTGTTGTAGGAGTCGTTGTAGGTGTCGCCTGTGGTTCACTGTTGCCTCCTGCCTGGGTTGTCGTGCTTGTGGTTGAGGTGCTCGGAAACGTTGTAGGGGCTGAAGTTGTTGGCATCGGGCTAGAAGTGGTGGCTGCCAAGTGGAAAAGCAGACATTTAGTAATATTGTTGAAAGTGAACATAATAATTCATTTTAAACATATAGAGAAACTGCCCATAAATATGTAATATAAATGAAAAGAACAATCATAGAGTACATACATTGCATTGTTTATATGACATGCGGTTATAAAATTATGTTATCTGACTTGGTCAAATGCGAGTCATTGATGGCTAACCCCAGTCTCTTGATGTTAACATATTTAAGTATGTAACACGGAAGAGCTGCGATATATCTATAAAGGAGAATTTCGTTTCGACCTATGGTGACAAAAAAATGAAAGCGATATGATATCGATTGCAGATGTTATGCTCGAAGTATTTTTTGTAATCAAATCCCTCGGAGAGAAACATTTCATGTTATTCCTTCCATCGTCAGTTAAAATCTGCATAATGTGTCTTGTAAAGATAAAAATAGCAATTTCATCAGCAGTAATGTTCAGTTCTTTTCATCCAGGAGACATACAATTATATCACGCATTTTGTTTATACTTTAAATTATTTTAAAGGGATAGTTGAGTTTTGGTATAGAGGGCGCTACACAAAATATTTTTTTGTGAGATAATGAAAAAATGAGTGTCACATTCAAGAGAGCATACAATTTTAATAACAGAATAAACTTTATTTGATCAAAACCGGTTCAGAAATGGCTGAATTATCCATAAACATAACCATTTGTAACTAGCCATTAACAATTTTTTTGAAATGCTTCCTCTTTTCAAAAATGTACAAAAGAGGTTTTTTAATAGTTGTTGATTATCTCTCTATCTAATCACTATTTGAACAAAACATCACATGCACAATATTGTATTATAAATGGTTGAAACCGATGAGTGTTTAGAGAGCGCCCTCTTGAGTTGTAACGGCTCTTTTTGAATGATAACAGTTTTTTTTACTTACTTTAGTCATTTGTAATTTTGTATTTCTTAACAGCATGGTGGAGTTATAACTATTAGTTTGTAGTGTATTGGTGCAGGTTTTGGTTACTAAAATTCATTTTGACCAAAACTGTACTCTTTACCGAAACTCAACTATCCCTGTAATGTTGACAAAAAACCAAATGGTATTACTTGTATTTACTTCAAACTTGACCAATCTGCATTAAAAACAATATATCCATATATGAGTTTTCATGTAATGAAATCATTTGTGATGTTGACCAAATAATTATGCCCCCCCCCCCCCAACATAAATAAATAAAACAATTCGATATTATGTATCCATATCACTATTAACGATGAATTATAAAGAAAGTGTGCAGATTGTTCAATACAAGACAACCTCATAATGTCATAGTGTTCAGCTAGTTCGATCATGCTGGGTTGATTAAAGGGATCTAGTAACTTTGTTGACAAGTGCAAAATAGAATGCGTGATTAATAAAATGTATATTGGGGTGATCTGATATGTCCGTAAAGTATTGTGTGAACATTTCAAGTTATTTGGATGTTATTTGGCCGAGAAATAGCGAAAATGCAATTGATATTCATTTACTCATTGCACTTGTACACGTCTAAAATGGTCCCGTAGATAACCCTTCAATCGTGAATATCCTTTGAACGTGATGGAAATTTGAAAAACCGAAACCTGTCCCATGCTTTTATTGTTAATACGAATAAAAACAAGGTATGAGGGAACCGCCAGAATTCTAAATGGATTTTGAGGATTTGGACAATGTTACTAAGTCCCTTTAAAATAATAACGTGCTATGGCGTTGTTTTGGGCGAGGCCTACTGTATGCATTTATTTTTTTTAATTTTTATGATAGTTTCCACTTTTTGGGCGGGGGTTAAATTATTAAAGGGGGTTGAACGTGTCCGCCCCCTCGTAGATACACCACTGATATTCGTACTCCTGTGGCGATAACTAGATAACTTACCATCGTCTGGATTACATTTGAATCCAGTCATAGTCTCCTCGCACCTGCCGTTTGCGCAAGGGCTGCTAAGGCAATCTGAAAACAAACAAATGAGAGACAAAAGACGTTCATTGGTTAGTTTTGTATTTGTGAAAATATGTATTTGTACCAACAAATGTGTTTCTCATTATGCAACTTAAATCTAAATCTCCCGTAGAAATATTTATATACTAGTCTAAACTTTCTTTTTATAATGAACATGGGTTAGAATGAAGTATGATGAGAAATTAATTATATAAAAACAAAATCAATCGACAACTCGTCATCTGGGAATCGACAGACACGGCGCCTGGCATGCAGGAATGCCTATCCGGCTCTTCCTCATGCACGAATTGTCTTCACATTCGAGGCTCGGGTGTGATCAGCTTCGGGATAGCCTGTACCGTTGTCCCGAGTTTACTCTCACATGGATTCAAATCCAAGCGAAAACCATACAACAAATTTTTCAGGAAGAACTTATACTCACGTATACGTTTAAACTACCCCTCTCGTTATTCTAAAGTTAAACAGGACTTAACCGGGACTTAGTCGGGAGTTCGAGTTAAACAGGAATTGGTCACGACCTCAGAATACAAACAACTTAGTCACGACCTCGTGACTAAAGTTAGACGGGACTTAAACAGGACTTTATTGGAGCTTAGTTAAATATGACTTAGACACTTAATTACTAGAAATTCCGGTAGCGTACGTGTGTACTGAATATACCTCTGATAGACGTTGATTCTTCTGCTGTTGTTGATGGTGGTGACGTTGTTGGTCCTTCGGTTGTTTGTGTTGTAGGAGTTGTTGTAGTTGTTATTGTTGATGTTGTTGTTGTTGGTGTTGTTGTTGTTGTAGGAGTCGTTGTAGGTGTCGCCTGTGGTTCACTGTTGCCTCCTGCCTGGGTTGTCGTGCTTGTGGTTGAGGTGCTCGGAAACGTTGTAGGGGCTGAAGTTGTTTGCATCGGTCTAGAAGTGGTGGCTGCCAAGTGGAAAAGCAGACATTTAGTAATATTGTTGAAAGTGAACATAATAATTCATTTTAAACATATAGAGAAACTGCCCATAAATATGTAATATAAATGAAAAGAACAATCATAGAGTACATACATTGCATTGTTTATATGACATGCGGTTATAAAATTATGTTATCTGACTTGGTCAAATGCGAGTCTTTGATGGCTAACCCCAGTCTCTTGATGTTAACATATTTAAGTATGTAACACGGAAGAGCTGCGATATATCTATAAAGGAGAATTTCTTTTCGACCTATATGGTGAAGACAAATGAAAGCGATATGATATCGATTGCAGATGTTATGCTCGAAGTATTTTTTAAATCAAATCCCTCGGAGAGAAACATGTCATGTTATTCCCTCCATCACCAGTTAAAATCTGCATAATGTGTCTTGTAAAGATAAAAATAGCAGTAATGTTCAGTTCTTTTCATCCGGGAGACATACAATTATATCACGTATTTTGTGTATACTTTAAATTATTTTAAAGGGATAGTTGAGTTTTGGTATAGAGGGCGCTACACAAAATAATTTTTTGTGAGATAATGAAAAAATGAGTGTCACATTCAAGAGAGCATACAATTTTAATGACAGAATAAACTTTATTTGATCAAAACCGGTTCAGAAATGGCCGAATTATCCATAAACATAACCATTTGTAACTAGCCATTAATAATTTTTTTTAAATGCTTCCTCTTTTCAAAAATGTACAAAAGAGGTTTTTAAATAGTTGTTGATTATCTCTCTATCTAATCACTATTTGAACAAAACATCACATGCACAATATTGTATTATAAATGGTTGAAACCGATGAGTGTTTAGAGAGCGCCCTCTTGAGTTGTAACGGCTCTTTTTGAATGATAACAGTTTTTTTTGCTTACTTTAGTCATTTGTAATTTTGTATTTCTTAACAGCATGGTGGAGTTATAACTATTAGTTTGTAGTGTATTGGTGCAGGTTTTGGTTACTAAAATTCATTTTGACCAAAACTGTACTCTTTACCGAAACTCAACTATCCCTTTAATGTTGACAAAAAACCAAATGGTATTACTTGTATTTACTTCAAACTTGACCAATCTGCATTAAAAACAATATATCCATATATGAGTTTTCATGTAATGAAATCATTTGTGATGTTGACCAAATAATTATGCCCCCCCCCCCCAACATAAATAAATAAAACAATTCGATATTATGTATCCATATCACTATTAACGATGAATTATAAAGAAAGTGTGCAGATTGTTCAATACAAGACAACCTCATAATGTCATAGTGTTCAGCTAGTTCGATCATGCTGGGTTGATTAAAGGGATCTAGTAACTTTGTTGACAAGTGCAAAATAGAATGCGTGATTAATAAAATGTATATTGGGGTGATCTGATATGTCCGTAAAGTATTGTGTGAACATTTCAAGTTATTTGGATGTTATTTGGCCGAGAAATAGCGAAAATGCAAATGATATTCACTTACTCATTGCACTTGTACACGTCTAAAATGGTCCCGTAGATAACCCTTCAATCGTGTATATCCTTTGAACGTGATGGAAATTTGAAAAACCGAAACCTGTCCCATGCTTTTATTGTTAATACGAATAAAAACAAGGTATGAGGGAACCGCCAGAATTCTAAATGGATTTTGAGGATTTGGACAATGTTACTAAGTCCCTTTAAAGGGAAAGTTGAGTTTTGGTAGAGAGGGCGCTAGACTACTTAATTGGTTTGTGAGGTAATGAAAAACTGAGTGTAAAATTTGAAAGAGCATAATATTTAAACAATAAAATCATCTTTGTTTGATCAAAATCGGTTCAGAAACGGCTGAAATATCCATAAATATAACAATTTGTAATAAACCCGGGGCCCCGGTTTATTAGAGAATTTTGAACCAGCCGTTAAAAATTCAAAAAAATGCTTCCTCTTTTCAAAAAGTTACAAAATAGGTATTTAAATAGTTGTTGGTTATTTCTCTATCTAATCACTATTTCAACAAAGCATCACATGCACAATATTTTATTCAAAACGGTTGAAACCGATGAGTGTTTAGAGAGCGCCCTCTTACGTTTTAACGGCTCTTTTTGAATGATAACATGATCTTTACTACGTCATTTGTAATGTTGTGTTCCTTTCTAGTTATAACTATAAGTTTGTAATGTAATGATGCAGGTTTTTGTTACTAAAATTCAGTTTCACTAAAACTGTACTCTCCTTACCAGAACTCAACTATCCCTTTAAAATAATAACGTGCTATGGCGTTGTTTTGGGCGAGGCCTACTGTATGCATTTTTTTTTCTTTTTTTCTTATGATAGTTTCCACTTTTTGGGCGGGGGTTAAATTATTAAAGGGGGTTGAACGTGTCCGCCCCCTCGTAGATACACCACTGATATTCGTACTCCTGTGGCGATAACTAGATAACTTACCATCGTCTGGATTACATTTGAATCCAGTCATAGTCTCCTCGCACCTGCCGTTCGCGCAAGGGCTGCTAAGGCAATCTGAAAAAAAACAAATGAGAGACAAAAGACGTTCATTGGTTAGTTTTGTATTTGTGAAAATATGTATTTGTACCAACAAATGTGTTTCTCATTATGCAACTTTAATCTAAATCTCCCGTAGAAATATGCGTACTAGTCTAAACTTTCTTGTTATAATGAACATGGGTCAGAATGAAGTATGATGAGAAAATAATTATATAAAAACAAAATCAATCGACAACTCGTCCTCTGGGAGTCATCTGGGAATCGACAGACACGGCGCCTGGCATGCAGGAATGCCGATCCGGCTCTTCCTCATGAACGAATTGTCTTCACATTCGAGGCTCGGTTGTGATCAGCTTCGGGATAGCCTTTACCGTTGTCCCGTGTGGGAACCACACCTCTCTCTCTCTCTCCTCATATCTTTCTTTCAGTAAAAACAAAATAATACTAACCCGAACACTGCCGGATGTTGACAGAAGCGTCTTCCGTTCGTAATCCCGATCATGTTCTTCCGTATGAACGACGTGTCTGCACCTGATTTGAGAAAAAATCTCATTCTTACCCGGGACTTGGCAGACGCGGCGTCCTGGCGGAATCCCGATCCTTCTCTTCATCTTGCACGATGTGTCTGCATCTGGCTTAGCTTCGCAATTAGTGTACACCACCTCCTCCATTGAGAGCCCACTCCCTCCTCCTTCCCCGTTCTTCAACATCAAAGAAACCCAATTGAGGTAAGAACATTCATACTAACCCGGGACTGGGCAAACGCGTCTTTCGGTCGGAATCCCAAACCGGCTCTTGTTCATACACGATGTGTCTTCACCTGGACCGGGTAGGATAAGTTTTGGGATGGTCTGCACCGCCTCACCCTTTGAGTGGCCCTCCCAACAATGCCCCTTACTTCAAAGAAACGCGAACGGTTTGGGTAAAAACGAATTTTTACCCGGGACTCGGCAGACGCGTCATCCGGGCGGGATCCCACAACCTGCTTTTCAGCTTGCAAGGTGTGTCTGCGTCTGGCCAGGTTGTTGTCAGCTTCACGACTGTATCAGTGTCCTCTATGAATACCCTCAACCTCCTCCTCCTTTCCCATTATTCAAAGAAACGGGAACGACTTGATTCAAAATAGATTCTTACACGTGACTCGGCAGACGCAGCGTCCGGGCGGATTCCCAAATCCTGCTTTTCATCTCGCAAGGTGTGTCTGCACCGTTGCCCCGTGTGAGTGCCCCCCCCCCTTCCTTCCTCCTTCCCCATTCCTTAACATTAAAGAAACGGGAACGAAAAGAGTACATTCATACTAACCCGGGACTCGGCAAACGCGTCTTCCGGGCGGAATCCCGATCCTGCTCTTCCTCATGCACGATGTGTCTACACCTGGCCCGGGTGGGATCAGCTTCGGGATGGTCTGCACCGCCGTTCCGTTTGGGAGCCTTGTCTCCTGACACGGTCGACCCATGGGCAGGGTGTAACCAAGCCCTAGACCATCACTGCAGCATGAAGGGCCTGTGGCATCATTTATCTCCGATGACACCACTACTTGTGGCGCTGAGCGAGTTATAGGGAATCACAAGAAAACACACTTGCATAATTATCATGATTATAATAATTAATTTCTCTGAAAAGTATGTTCACAGACGTCATACTGTACATTGCACATAGTTTCACTCGCACACACACATACCATGCATAAGGGAACATTTCTTTGCGCCAAAAAAAAAAAAGAGTCATATACACTGTTGGTCATAATGTTGCAATATGTTTTTTTTAGATTAAACTTCATTCCTTTTCCCTATTTTTGCGCATAATGAACCATTTCAGACTAGAAATAATGATTATATAATATTTCCAAACTACCAATGTACAATAAATGGTTGAATGGGTTTGCATTAATTAATGTAGCCTTTTGTTTTGAGCTTTGAAAGGCAGAAGCTTTCATGATGGGCCCCTTTCCCTCTAAAAAGCGTATGTCCAGCAAGTCATCATTATGTGTCATTTCTCAGCGTTGGCTGCAAAACTTTCAACCAAAATTGGCACAGAGGCTCTCTAGGTCATATCCCGTCCAACGCCGTTACCTACACGCCAACGATGCTTGTGCTCCACCAGGAAGGGGTGTCAACAAGCAGTGTCCACTGATTTAAAATCCTCATAGGTCATCGAGAGGAGGGTCAATTAAAGATACGGGAATCTCTAGGACGTCCACAATTTACCACCAGGACAAATGATCGCAAATTGCTTAACCTGTGGCGTAGAAACCGGAAATGCCGAAATGGAGCCTTCGCCGTCTATGAAGAAAACACTATGAAATCGACGCCTTCTGCAAAACTGCAGATCAGATATCGCTCATAGCATGGTCACCTAGCAAGACAAACTACCAAGTGTCCAGCCCATACCATGTAACCAAGATTTACAGGACGTCCGTGGACTAGGGAGTACAGAAGATCGCCGCGTGGACACTCGTGATATGTCATCTTAATGGGTATGAGCCATACCACCGTTGGGCCGTCACAACCTCAAATCGTTTTGTGAATACAAACATCTTCCAGCTTCTCGTCACGTAATCGATGAACCCTTTGTCCTCCATCTGTTTGGTCAAGGATGTTATGGCTCGTACCCATTCAGATGACATATCTCTAGTGTCCATGCGGCAATATTCTGGGCTCCCTAGTCCAGGGACGTCCGGTAAATCTCGGTTGCATGGATTAGAGTGGACACTTGGTAGTTTGTCTTGCTCGGTAACCATGTTAGAGGGATCTCTGATCTACAGTTTGGAGAAAAGCGTTGATTCTATAGTGTTTTCTTCATAGATGGCGAAGGCTCCATTTTGGCATTTCCGGTTTCTACGGCACAGGTTAAGCAATCTGCGATCAGTTATCCTGGTGTTCAATTGTGAACGTTCTAGAGATTCCCGTAGCTTTAATTACCCCTCCTCTCGATGACGTCTGAGGATTTTACAGATCCTAACCTACGATGTTTCAACGAAACACTGGACATTGCTTGTTGACACCCCTTCCTGGTGGAGCACAAGCATCGTTTGGCGTGTAGGTAATGGCGTTGGACGGGATATGACCTAGAGAGCCTCTGTGCCAATTTTGGTTGAAAGTTTTAAAGCCAGCGCTGAAAAAATGACACATAATGATGACTTGTTGGACATACGCTTTGGAGAAGGAAAGGGGCCCATCATGGAAGGTCATGCCTTTCAAAGCTCAAAAGAAAAGGCTTGATTAATTAATGCAAACCCATTCAACCATTCATTGAACATTGGTAGTTTGGAAACATTATATCATCATTATTTTTAGTCAAAATAGTTCATTAGGCGCAAAAATAGAGAAAATTAATGAAGTTTGACCTAAAAAAAAAAAAATCCAACATTATGACCAACAGTGTACAAATGTCGTGTACTTTTAATTGTACCCCTATGCTGACTAAGGATTTCCGCCCATTTGTGAAAATAAATGAATAAATAGATACAATTACAGAACATTTGTCTCTAATAACGGCACTTACATTCTTTCTAATCTTATCTGTAGAGGTCGTACACGAAATAAAAATGTATTATAAATGTCAAATCATTTTGAAAATCATCGGTGGTGACAAAGCCAGATTTATTGCACGTAATCACTTGGCCTCACTATCTTTCAGGGGTTTTTTTGTAGATAAAAGGGGTAATTCAGTTTGGGTATAATGGGCGCTTCAATATTTCTTTTTGTGAGGTAATGAGAAACAACATCAATCTTAATGACAGAATCTCAATCAATTTATTTTTATAAAAATTGGTCCAGAAACGCCTAAAATATTCATAAATACATATGGTTGGAATGAATTATAAAAGTTGAAAGTATTTATAAATCGTTCACATTTCTGAAAATATACCAAAATGATTTAAAATTTTTTTTTGATGGTGTCTCTATTGAATACAAATTGTTTTTTTTGTTACCAAACATGACATAAGTATATTTTGATAGAAAATGTATGAAACCTGAGGTGTCTAGAGAGCGCTCTCGTGTGTTGATAGCTGCTTAAAAAAGCCCTGTTACTAAGCCGTTTATATGTTTCTACCATTCAAACATAATTTAATTATAACTGTTAGTTTTTCATGATGACAAACGAGTTTTAGTTAATACATTTGACCAGACCTGTGCTATCATTTTACTCATATTCTAAACATTTCTTCTTCATAGAATATAATACACACTATGATCTTTCAATCTATATTCCATCGCTTCTAGTCCTGTAGATTTTTCTATGGTCTGGAAATGTTCAAAGTTAAATCATTTTGTATCATTCGTGTTCTAAATGGTTTCTATAGAAAATTCAGCGATGTTAATTGCCGCAACATTCAGCAATTTTTGTAAAATTAGCATTTTTCAGATGATCTGGGATCTGTTGCCCCCCTTATTAACCTTGGAAAAGTGATATTACTCGTCATTTCTACCTTCCGGTTGCACAATATTTACGTTTTATCCCATTTATTGAAATATGCAAATTAGGTGAATACAATCATTTTGCTAATTATATGCATTGCCAATTGTTGCCAAGGTTGCAACCAAGCGGACAGATAATTATATAAAACATGATTGAAAAACAACGTCCTCTACCTATTGCTTATTAATGGCTGTAGCCACTGTTAATCAATAATATTCATACATATTCACAGAGGGGCAAGTCATCTTTGAATTCAGGGTTTTGCCTATATACAGATAAGCATTGGAAATAGATTCCTTACCCCAAAATACCCCATAAAATTTGTTTTAATTACGTTTGTACTATTCTTAGATAGAAACTGACCTCTGGTCTTATTTCAGAAGTATGCAAATAGCTCATTATCTTGAAAATGCTAATAACACAATTGCAAAATGTTGCCAAAATGGCAATATCGCTGAAATGTTATGTAAAAAACATTCAGAATATGATTAGTACCAACATGATTGTATTTAACATGTACCAACATTATTTTGACTTATAAACATATCCAGGTGTAATTAACGACATAACTACAGGGCTATACATACAATGTCATGACATGCTCATGATTTATTGTATATTTACGTAACAATGACATTTAATTGGCTTTGCTATATTACCATCATTTGCAAAAGTTTAAGACCACCTGGGAATTCGTGGGTATTTCAATAATTTGAAATGCATTCTTTTGTCTCATTGAATGATGATTACATAACATGTTTACTACAGGGGTCATGGAAACAATGTCAAAGAGCAGTTCAAGTGTGATACAAAGGTTTTGCGTTGAAAATAAAAGTATGTCTGAAAAATAAATATGTTTAACTTTGTTTTTTCTTTGAGTTATTGCATTTTGGAAGGGTGTTCTTAAACTTTTGCAAATGATGGTATTGGAGAGGTAAAAACGAAATTGATTCAAGCGAACGTACCGACATTGAAGAGAATGAACATGTAGACGATCCGTCGCAAATGGTGTACCATGTTGGATTTCTGAAATAAATGCAGGACAAAAATGTTAGATTTACTTAAAGGGGACCACCAGGCAAAGAACAACACATAATTATATGTTCTGGTACCGTTTTGTGATATCAAATATATACCCAACATTTCGCAAAGGGTTGTGTAATTCATAAACAAAGCAATTAATTACCACCACTTACGGAACCACTATTATTTCCTGGTTCCGTACGGGCCAAACATTTGCGAGTGCACCAATGCTAATCACGCGTACGTTTATAGACAATAGAATCCCAGACGATTCGTTCGCTCTGGACAAAGTAGTATACAGATAATGCACGGTAGCGAGTGCATTCAGGGCCAAATAATGCACGATGTGCGAGAAGAGCCACTGGATATACCGCACCGAGGTCCGCAGTACCGAGTGCGGTATATCCAGTTGGCGAGTCGAGCACAGAGTGCATTATTTCGGCCCACAAATGCACAGGCAAACGTGCATTGTTTGTTTTATACAACTTCCCCCTCCTACTGAGCTGCCCCCAAAAGCCAATGAAAAAATAATTGAATTAAAGCACTATAAAGCACTTTAGTTGAATTAAAGTATTATACCTGCACTCTGGTGAGTGCAGGTATAGTACATTTGGTATAGTACGTTTTCTGCACTCCAATGCAAATGGGTGCTACAGTGCAGTCCACTCAATGTCACGTGATCCGATCTGAACCAATCAGATTACAGAACATTCTTGGAAGTTGTATAATCTCGTATATGCAGACCCGTGAACGCGTGCTTTAGAATGATGCGTTTTCCAATTATATATTTTTTCTTCCCGATAAATATATTTTTGTGAACTTGATGATGGAATGGACTACTAAAGATGTTACCTTTCATTTATAAGAATTTGTTTGGGTGATGGTACCCTTTAAAGGGACTTAGTAATACATGTATTGTCCAAACTTACTTTGAACTCTAGTGGTTCTCTCATATATACCTTATCATATTCATATTAACAATAAAACCACGGGACGGGTTTTGGTTTGTCAAATTTCCATTTCGTTCAAAAGATATTTACGAGCGAAATTTGTTCATGTGAATGAATACATGTTTTCATTTTAAGGTACTTTTATTTGCTTATCAGTGTTTTCATCAATTTGGTCCATTATATCTTGTTGAATTGTTAACACAGTATAAGCCAGAAAGAACCCTACGCTCAAGCAAAAAGTCTTTATTTTGTGTCCCTCATACAATGACAAGATCATACGGGGAAAGATCATTTTCATATGCGGCCCCTGTATTATGGAATAACTTGCCTGAACACATTAGAAACATAGATACATATAAAAGGTTTAGAGCGAGCTTGAAAACACATTTATTTAACACTTCGTACATGTCGTAAAATTTAATAATTATGAACCCAGTGCACAATTTCATTCCTTTTGTATTCTGTTCTGTAAAGCGCATAGAGACATGCAATTTTGCTTATGTGTTACGTATGCGCTATATAAAAAATGTTTCATTATTATTATTATTATTATTACATGTAATCAGCCTATTAAAACAAACATAACATATATAAACAAAAAAACAGTAACATAATACTGTATTTGCAATAAAACATTTAACTACTTTTTGAGCTCAGTGTACATACATAATAATATAGGTTTTCTCGGCCAATTTCGCAAGCTTCTCATTTGTTTTGATAAGCGTGTCATTCAATTTCGCGAAGTTGAGCTGAAGGCTTGCAATTGTGGTTCAAAATTGCATTTTGTTCGTTTGATTTAGCTCTTCGGTCAAGTGATGTACCACTTTTAGCATTCAATTAAAAACCAGAACGTCAATGACGTAGCGCTCATCCGCCATCTCGCAACATCAAATATCGCAAATTTCATGTGGTACACTTTTCAACTGGTCAAAAAATAACAATTTGATGCCCTGGAAGGGACATAAAAATAAAATTTAAAAAAATTAGAGTGAAAAAAATATAAATTTGACGCCCCGGAAGGGACATGGGAAAAAAAAAAAAAAATAAAAATAATAATAATAATAATAATTAATTAATTAATTAAAATAAAAAAAAAACTAAAAAAAATAATAATAATAAATAAATAAATTAAAAAAAATAAATAAAAAAAACAATAAAAAAAAAACAAAAAAAATTAAAAAAAATAAATAAAAATAAAAATAAAAATAAAATAAATTAAAAAAATTAAAAAATAAAAAAATTAAAAAATTTAAAATTACCATAATTAATGAACGGAGAAAAATTTCAAAATTCTGTGTAGAAGTTTAGTGTACGAAAGTTAGCTCTACCAGATAAAGCAAACCAAATCAAAATCGGTCGAGAAATGAAGGAGAAGAAGCATTTTTTGTGATTTCGAATAAATTTGCATAAATTACCATAGATAATGAATTTTTGAAAACTTTGAAAACTGTGGACGGACGGACGGAAGGACGGACGGACGGACGGACGGAAGGACGGACGGACGGAAAGACGGAAGGACGGACGGACGACGGACGCAACGGCATGGCATAAGCTCATCGGGCCCTTCGGGCCGGATGAGCTAAAAACACGGTATTTGCATTCAATTTAGCCAACGGATTTCACGGAAGGCGGTATTACGTAATCACCAATGTTCTCGCTTTAAATAGACCGCTCCTGTAATGTATGCAAATAATATGCGTATGACGTCAGACTCCCCGTTGGCAAGCTTAACAATAGTAACTAGGTCCGGCAAGCTCCGGCAAACTTAGCTTGCCGGACATAGTTACTATTGTCATACGCATATTATTTGCATACATTACAGAAGCGGTCTATTTAATGACAATTTTACGAAATAGAAACACGTTTTTAATCAAATGCAAACAAAATGTTTTCGAGTGATCGTTATTTGAATTCGAATGCTAAAAAACGAAATTGAATTGCAAAATACAGCTGCGGTGACAAAATCGGCGAAATTGAATGCACACAAAATGAATTCGTGTGGCCAACTTACGAAATTGACCGAGAAATTCTATACTTTGAATGTAGAACTAAAGAAGGTATCTAGCTGCTTTGCGTGTACTAAGCTGAAATTTAACCTTACAAAAACATCATGTATGCCCTATAAACCGAAAAATAGAAAATAATGTAAATATCACAGTTATTCATATTTTTATTGACGATTTTCAAATTCCTTTAATTCATTCCACACGATTCTTATAGGGGTTGTTTCAAATGATAAATTGAATTGGAAAGAATATATAAATGTGAGCCTGTAACAAATTTCAAGTCATTGGTGCGTTAAATAGATTAAAGAAGGATTTGCCTCACAATATACTAGTCAATATTAATCAGTCATTGATCATGCCTCACTTGATAATATACTGTTTGGGGAAGCTGCGCTTTCACGGGGCTTTCAATCACTTTAAAGGGGTAGTTTAGTTTTGGTAGAGAGGGCGCTGCACATCACAATTTTTTTGTGAGGTAATGAAAAACTGAATGTCGAATTTGAGAGAACATGCAATTTTAATGGCAGAATAAACTTTATTTGGTCAAAATCGACCCAGAAACGGCTGAAATATCAATAAATATATGTGATCTTATAATTATTTGGGGCCCAAATAATTAGATGATTTTTTGAAAATTTTTTTAAAATGCTTGCACTTTTTCAAAAATTTTCAAAAGCGTTTTTTAAATAGTTGTTGATGATCTCGCTATTTAATCATTATTTCAATAAAACATCACATGCATAATTTTGTATGAAAAATGGTTGAAACCAATGCCTTGTGTTTGAATGGCTCTTTTTGAATGATAACAGGCTTTTTACTTAGTCGTTTGTAATTTTGTATACCTTTCGAGCATGGTGGAGTTATAACTATTATTTAATAATGTTAATGTGCAGGTTTTAGCTACGTAAGTTCAGCCTTACCAAAACTAAACTACCCCTTTAATATTATTAAGATTATTTTTGTTACAAAAAGGGCATGCGTATAATTATTATTACTGGTTCTACATATTAAACTCGCACAGACCCCTATTTTAGAAACTTAACTTATTAAAAGTTCAAGATATACACAAATAGCAAATTGATAAGTTTATGTTCTCATATTTACATAATTTGCTACTTATGTTTTTAGACAGTTGTTTTCAGAAAATTAGGAACAACATGCCATATAATACGTGGCAATCAAATAGCATCCAGATTCCAAATTTTGAGTGCAATCCTTCTCGCTCCACAATGATGTATAGCGGTCCTAAACTATAGAATAGTCTTGAGACTCAAATAAAAAATAGCCCCCTCACTTAGAAATTGTAACAAGAAATATAACAAAATTACTTTATAACTGTTCACAGTTGCACCCAGTAGGAAACTAAGGAAAGATTCATAACTTACCATTCCCTTGTTTGTACCATGCAAATTATAACTTTAGGAAATTACGCAAGGAAGAATTGAGGCTTACACGCTAGACCGTCACGAAGTAATTAGCGTTATGATAAAAAGTTGCATCTCATCAGGAATAACAATTAAATGAAATACACTGACGCGTGATCAGTTGATCATGACCACTGTTGTCATGACTATACGGACTGAGCGGCGAAGTTATTGAGCTATTCATTTTCAGTAATGGATTAGTAATCAATTGTCATCATAATACTTATGCGGATTAAAAACTCTGAACGAGCCTTTTCACCGTGTAACCATGGGAACAGTAACGCACTGAAAGGAAACATACAATATTATCGCGTGATCATGGTGATGCAATTCACTGTTCACTAGTCTACCGTTAAAAACATTAAGCCCACAGCACACTACACAATCCGATCCGATCCGATCCGACAACAGATAAAGGATCTGAACCAATGTACATGCCTTAAATACGCACGTCTTGCTTTAATTCAGATACGCGGTTGTTCTTCGGGTCGTAATCGGATGGTGTTGTGCTGAGGGATTGCGGCATGTTTTGCATAGATCTATGTACAAAAGTGCCAACTTGTATTGCAAGAGTCGCCTTGATCCATTTCGGTGGATTTAATTATGTTAAAGGGGTAGTTTAGTTTTGGTAGAGAGGGCGCTGCTCATCACAATTTTGTTGTGAGGTAATGAAAAACTGAGTGTCGAATTTGCGAGAACATGCAATTTTAATGGGAAATAAACTTTATTTGGTCAAAATCGGCCCAGAAACGGCTGAAATATCAATAAATATATCTGATCTTATAATTATTTGGGACCCAAATAATTAGATGAATTTTTAAAAAAAATTTAAAAATGCTTGCACTTTTTCAAAAAATGTCAAAAGCGTTTTTTAAATAGTTGTTGATGATCTCGCTATTTAATCATTATTTCAATAAAACATCACATGCATAATTTTGTATGAAAAATGGTTGAAACCAATGCCTTTTTAGAGAGCGCCCTCTTGAGTTGTAATTGCTCTTTTTTAAATGATAACGGGCTTTTTACTTAGTCGTTTGTAATTTTGTATACCTTTCGAGCATGGTGGAGTTAAAACTATTAGTTTTATAATGTTACTGTCCATGTTTGGTTACTAAAGTTGAGCCTTACCAAAAGTGTACTACACCTTTAAGCCCACAGCACTCTTCACAATCCGATCCGATCCCATCCGACAACAGATACAGGATCTGAATCAATCTACATGCTTTAAATACGCGGTTGTTCTTCGGGTCGTAATCGGATGGTGTTGTGCTGAGGGATTGAGGCATATTTGGCATAGATCTATGTACAAAAGTGCCAACTTGTAAATTGCAAGAGTCGTCTTGATCCATTTCGGTGGATCTAATTATGTTAAAGGGCTCTAGTGACTAGTAACATTGTCGAAATCGGGGAAATTTACTTAGAACTCTATAGCCGTTCTCAAATACCTCGTTGCACTCGTATTGTCAATATAAACATGGCATAGATTTGGGTGCTCCACATTTCTCCTTCGTTATAAAGATATGTATGATTGAAGTGCACGGATGTGAAAGTCTCTAGGGAAGACATTCAACTGTGTACACAGTCATGAATTAATTTTCAGTCCCGTATCAAGTGGACCTAGAACGCTTGCGTCTCGCGCTAGCGTTCTCTAAAAAGTGATACCCGGACGTCAATCACTTTTATAAATATTTTGAAAGCAAATTTCACAACATTTAGAGCATTTGAATGGGAATTATTATTATTTCCCATGTTGTTTTCGATGATCTTTCATATGAAATTGAAATCAACCAAATCCGTTTGGTTTTTTTTGGGGGGGGGGCACTTTGGAAATTACCAATACTCAAGGTTACCTTTAATTTTACGTTAAAAGCAAAGTAAAATTAACTAACTCATTGCACTGACTTTGTACACGAATGAAAATATCCCGTAAACAATTTCATACAGACACACTTCAATCGTAAATATCTTTTGAACGAAATGGAAATTTGAACACAAAACAAAACTGTCCTGTGCTTTTATTGTTACTATATATGAACATGATAAGGTATGAGAGAACCACTATATAGTTCCAAGGATGATTTGAGGATTTGGACAATTTAACTAAGTCCCTTTAAGAAGCGAGGCCCCCCCCCCCTTTTTTTTTTTTTTTTTGCTTGCCAGGTGAGAATCGGGAAGGATGATTATTCGGGCAAACATCTAACGTGAATTTGCATACATTACTCAGTGGACATATCAGATCACAACAATACACATTTCATCAACTATTCATCATTTTTCGCACATGTCAACAATGTTACTACTACTAGATAGCTTTAATGGCGACCATTCCAAATAAATGTATATTATATGACCATAATCATGGCCTACAAAAGGATACACATCCTATCACACCAACATTATCTAAACGCTATCGCCATGCATACAAGTAAATATTCCGAAACAGTTTAGTAATTGCAAATTTCTGTAAGTCATCAGGGTCCCGTTGCAGAAAAAGATGCAATCGACTGTAAATTACAATTAATTAAAGTCAGATTAGCAAATCTGATTGGTTGAAACGCGAACATTTTCTGAGTGACTTAAAATTAAATGGAACATACAATCGATTGTATCTCTTTCTGCAACAATTTATTTGCTAGTCAGATCATGTGAATAAATGCGCAGATATCTAATTGGTTCAAATATGCACATGTACCCAATTGAAATGAATTGCAACCTATGCAATCGATTGCATCTATTTCTACAACGGGGCCCAGAAATTAATCATGAACTCAATATAAATTTGAAATACACTTTCCCGTTTTGTATTACTAAGTAAGTATACATAAGGGCATTTCCACGGGAAAGTGGACATGAACGGAAAAAAAAAATTGGCTCTATTTCAAACCTTATTTATTTTTCTGGATTATTTTTTCATAAATCATGATCCTATAATCATATCTTTCAGTTCACATGATTTTCTTAATTCTCAGGTGTCTCCGTATAGGAGAAACAGAAACCATACACGAAACTCCACATATGGGACTACCCTGTGCAAATTTCAGGAAAATCTTTATATTTCCATTATTTTCATTATTTAAGGTACCAAATTATATGACTGATAATCACAGTACCTTTTCAGATACAAATTTCAGTCTTTTGAGTGCTCTAAAGTATATTTTGTTATGAATCAAAACCTCCGGACAAACCGTAACGCGAGTTACCGATGTTTCTGCATCCTATAATTTATTCCTAAATAGTTAAGACATTGTTTCAATACTAACTCATAGAACACATACAAATGTCAAATTAGCACATACAATATTTGACCAGGATTACCTTTTAGATAGTGCTTTTAACGTTCTAGGTTAACTAAATTGTTTCCATGTCTTTTCTTTTGTAACGCGAGTTACCGAACGGGATCCATCCCCAAAAGTTCCTACAGGTTGCTCTGTCAGTCTTTTTTGTGTTGTCTAGTTAGTGCACATCTACTTAATATTTGGTGATAAAATCAGCCTACAGTTCCATAAAATAATGGAGTTACAGCACATTGAAGTAGTCAATGTATACGATAAAGTGTATATTACGCGAGTTACCGTGGAAATGCCCATACGATTATCGATCATATCTTACTTACCATCTTTATGTTCGAATTAACGCAGATGTCAATAAGTCAAGGCTGATTCACAGAATTTATGAAAAACGAACTTTAAAGATGGCAAAAACGAAGGAAATTCAGCGTTCAGTGGGTGTTGTAAAACACGATGGCGACTTAAACAAGGTATTGATGTGACCGATATGACGTATGAAATTTCGATGAGCTGCCTTGTATAACCGGATTTAATAACTTTTCGGTAGCGGAACCAAAAGAAGTGAACTGCGTTGCATAAAACACAATGACGGTATGAACTTTTAAAAATCATGTGATCGATTGCCGCTCGGTGTTGCTATAGCGAAGACCGAAATGATGTTATAAAGCTGCCCAGCGAGATAGTAAGAGCTTGTATAACCGGATATAATGAAGAGGGCACCGTGAGGCAAAAACGAAGGAATTACGTGGTACATGTGCAGTAAAACACGATCACTGTATGCAGGACCGATATCTTCTCATGAATACCCGATTGCTCATCTTTTTTTGCTGAAGTGAAGACTTAAAACACGAAAGTTAATTTTATCCTGTTGAATTGAAATATGCCATACACGATGGAGATTAATGATTTCTGACCAGAATACAACAACACACCAATGGAAATGAACGATGATTGTTGAGTTTACCCCGCCCCTCGTTAACAATAATTGTAAAGGACATTCGCCAGTTCCTCAACCAATCACTGTACTTTATTTAACTGATGCCACGTGTGTTCGTGAAATTTTGGATGAAGGGCCGTGAGAAAACCTAGTACACATGACACTTTGTATCTAGAACAATTTGATACATCCGTTAAAAACAAAAATCAATTACTAGATTGAATAATTTGTCGTTAGGGTAAACAAAACAAAACATGTTATAGACTTTTGATAACATGCTCCGTCGTCGTGGTAGACTGGCGTTCATCGTTCCCGCATCGTTCCCGTGTCTATGCTCTGGGGGTTCTTTAGATGATTGTATTGTCATTGATGCATGACATGGCATGAACATTGTGTTATTTCATCAGTTCTGTAACTGGTAGTGAATTCAATAATAATACACATAACTCACCATTTAATACTTCTTATTTGAACAGTTTCGTTGAAAAGAGAAATAAATTTTTGTCTATTTGAGATATTTGCAATTACAGCTACATAAATGCAATTAAACTAAGATTTAAATGTGCGATACCTTTATTGGGATCTATACATTGTTTACATGTGCAAAAAGTGATGAGTGGTTGATACAATGTATATTGTTGTTATGAAAATTTCAAATTAAATGAACGTTATATGGCCGAGTAATGAGCAAAAATGCAAAGTGATATTCACTATTCATTGCACTCACTTTGTACACGGTTTTGACGATCCATTTGATAATTTAACATCTTAAAACTTCAAACGTAAATATCTTTTTAACGAAAGGGAAATTTGAAAAAGTGAAACCTGTCCCATGCTTTTTATTGCTAATACGAATATAACAAGATGTGTACGATTTCGAACACTATACAGGGGGACCCAATAAATGTAATTCTTGTTTACGGACTTTATTCAAGAAATGCTCCTAAATAATGATAAATTGTTTATACCCGTTTTAAACAAAACCTTCAGTTTTCTTCTTTTATGTCATGAATATGCCGCCATCGGTTTGCAATACACGAAAATAGTGTATCGGTAATTTCACTGCATGTATGATAAATCCATTATGCAAAGTGCACTATCTAGTGCAATATTCGAATGGGAGGCGCGCGTCCTCGGACCGACCATATCTGGATAATTATGTTTTTAACCTGATTATTATTCGGAATACCACATTTAGCTAGACTACGTGCAAATTCCTTTTCAGGGTTCGAAGACATGTATGTTTATCGTAGAGTGACTTTTTGTACCACCGTGTACATTGTAACCATAGTAGCAACAACAATAGAAATACAATAAATCATAATATCTGGCTACTACAACTTTATTACAAGCCGCATTATGCACACTAATTTTCGCGTGAACATGAAGGAAAACAAATCACATGTGAAATGACACCCTTTGCCTGCTAATTTTAAGTTTGTTAATAAATATTTGTTGATTTGCTATATTTCTGTCCATAATCGGCAGTTGTTACCATGGTTACACGAGTACAGCGTAGTGCACAAAAAATAAACATTCGGCTTGCTGAGGCTTTTCGGTGTTGTATTGGTTTAGCAATTGAGTTTGTTTTGTTTTAATACTAAGTCAGCCAATTTGTATAGACCTTATTGGTCTCCAGATACATGTAATAAGATATGATTATGAAGGGCATTAATGGTGCGTGCCTTGCGATCAAGATAGTGTTCGAATCTAGATACGCTCTTCACATATTATGTCCCGCATATTGTGTACTTGAGTAAGACACTTACTCAAGATAATGAACATGATCTTGACAATGTTTTAAACACATCATGGACACCTAGTAATGATTCGAATTCGCAATATGCATGGCAAGTGCGTCAGTATGCAGCTGACTGGAATGCTCCATGTGGAGTGGAATTAAGTTCATTTTTAGCGCTTGATTTATGATAAATGCAGTTAAACAAATACAAGACAGACACGATATCTATACGCGGATTACATAATGATGGTGGAATATTCATCAGAATACAGGAAATGGTGCTTTTGTTGATTTGTTCATAACTGGAATTGAAGGTGTCCCGAGATTGACGCAATTATTTGGTACACAAATCCTACAATCAAGATTATACATTTTTGAGACACCCTGTACAGCATGAGAAATCATGCAAAACTACCCGTTTTGTCGATATCAAATGCTGACTTCCAAGTATTATAACTTTTTGTTCAGATACGGAACACACTTTAAAATTTCACAGAGAATCGTTGATATAATTGGGCAGTTTTCTGAAAAGTATTAATTCAACTCCTATCATATTTATTTATTTATGCCTAATTATGTAAATCAACAATTTCATATTGTTAGGAAAAAATGCCTAAAATTTGAGTTTGGAGCTAAAAATGACCGTGTTACATATCCTAAAACCCATGATGTTTGGTATCAGATTATAGGAAATGTTATTGTCTGTAATATAACTGCTAAATAATGCTGATTGGAGGTGTCGTTTGGTACATTTTGCCAATTATCTATAGCAAGTCAAAACGGCTGCTTTTTTGGACGCCATCTTGGATTTGGAGGTGTTCGCAACCATTTTTTTGAGGTAGACCTCTGAATTATTTTGTCTCATTAAAAATGGTTTAAACTTGTTGTGGAGATCTGTGCCCATATTCATAAAACCCCGATAAGCTAGTTGGTTGATCAAATTACAATTTCGATGTCCGCTAGGCTTAGCTGGTATTAACAAAAGGCCAATAGGCTAAATTCGCTATCGTAGTCTTGCAAGGCCTGACCAAGAATGACAACCCATCTGTCTAAATTCCACAAGCATTTGGTATTCCACGACATTGTTAGTCGAAATGCGAACAATTACAACAATAGATCTGAGGTGCGGACTAATTGCATTGAAATCTATTTATGTGGGACCTTCTGTATAGAGGCGTGAAGTTAAATGACGACCTAAACCCCCGCTAAATTTTTCTTATTCACAAAAGCCAGATAGGACAAATTTTTAGCGACAACTGGACAAAAATGTAGAGGTACTCTGCTGTACCGCTAAATCGCTAGCAAGTAACAATTTGCCCGGTTGTAGTGTCAATGAGTGTGGCGCGATCGTGAACATGGCAAGGAGAATATTCGAATTAGGTGAATTAAGGCGTGCCTTTCAAATTAGGGAAGTTTTTTTTTCGAGAAATTTGTTATGATAGCGTTAAGTTAGTTCAAAATAGTTTCTCAAGTAACAGACTTGTTCTTGTTTGTCCCAGCATCCTTGTACTTGCATCGATAACATCTTGAAACTGCAGCCCCCGCCCCCCCCCCCCCCTCCACTTTTTTGGCTTAAAACAAAGAAATACATAAGCGTAAAATAACAATTATTATAACAATTAAAATGTGGTCAGCCCTCCACTTTCAAAACCTTTCCGCGGCCCCTGAATAAGAACGCTTTTATGACTGGAACAAGGAACAATTCGTTCATTCACACGTTCGAGTGAACTGCGCTTTTATGCTATGTCAAACAATTAAACTAGCGACAGATGGAATGTTACCATGACAGCCACGATGAATAAATTAGGTCATTCGAGCTGCTGACTTGTTATCGGTATGGTTAGGCTGTGGTCAGACAACGATTGCGACGACCTGCAACAGCCTGCAACAAGACAATAGAACTTATGAAGGGCCGATCATGTTCGAAATAACTAGACGTTGCAACAGAATGCAAATATCGCAATAAATTCGGTCTAATTCCCAATTATAGCAATAAATAGGTTTTGTGTTTTACATTTCGGCTAAAATACACCTTACATGTGATTTATCGTGCTTAATAAGCACTATAAGCCTAGTTGTGGGTTGTTGATCAAACAATAGCACGACCGGTCACGAGGAACACAGTCATGCGCCGTGTGTTCTCTTGCGACGGCAGGTTCCCATCGCAAGTCTCGTCGCAAGGTTTTGAACATAAAAATATCGGTTCAAAATCCGTTGCGACCAAAACAATAGAAGAGAGAGAGAGAGCATGCGGTGATTGCGGTGGCTGCAGCTCACCCTATTGTCCTATATTGAAATTGTATCCATGGCAAATATTCATGGTTTGGTAGACACTACTTAATCCTGAATACTTCAGGCAAGTCTCGTCGCATGCGGTGATGGCGGTGACCTATTGAAATTGTATCCCTGGGAACGATGCATGGTTTGGTAGACAATGATTTATCCTGAATACTCCAGGCAATTGCCTCCAGATATTTCTGCTTTTCATCAAAAGTTATTTATTCTCATTACACACCCTCACCATTGAAAGGGAGGTATTCAACCGACAGGTTTGTATTGTCATGATTGGGATCGGCATCCACATGACAGCGAAGGGGGGGGGGGGAGGGGGGGTCTTGGCTCTTGCGCTCTTGGGCCCAAGATCTTCATGTCCCACAGTTGTTATTTTTGTTGTTTTTCTACCTTGTTTACCGCGGTAATTTATATTTGGCCCATTTGGGGTCTTTGTATGAGCTAAAAGCCAAAAGCTTGCACCCCGTCCTATGTTTATATTTTGCAACATTTTTCTTTGATATGGCTCCATACTCATATTCATATATGCATGGTGCACCAATAGTTGCCCACTGCTAGTATGCTCCCCGGGGAGTAGAGGATGTGTACAAGGTAATTGTGCGGGTCTGACGCTTAGAGGCTATTAGGCGCGAAATAAATACGAACTACTATTATGATTAATTATTATTAAATATTATTGTTATTATTATCAATATTACTATTATAATTATTATTATTATTAGTAGTAGTAGTAGTAGTTATATTATTATTATTCCATAATTTGTGCATCAAATACACCATATCAATATAAGAGCAGAGAGATATTAACGCTCATCCTTGAATTGCGAACATTTGTGTGAGTGTTTATATTGTATAGCTGCAGTGAGTTTGTACAACGCGGTGATGTATTACAGACTTTGACACTATCCGCCTTTCATATGCGCACGTGACAATCGCAAGCTGTTGCAGGTCGTCGCAAACCCCGTGTGACCGCTCCATAAAGCTTGCCACAAGTTTGCCTGGTATAGCAGCGACTACATTAGTACTTTACGGATATTCGATTTCATGTAATGACGTGTATTGATTAAATAACTACGTCCCCATTGCGGAATCACACATTGACCAAATACCTACTGGAGCCTAGTGAGCCCTGTAGCAACTATGTTAATTGTGTCTATGGGAATTGCACAATATCTAGTACGGAACAGGTTAACATAGTTTGAATACAATACATGAACAGTCTATTTGAAAATGGCCTTTTCTCTTTAATTATAGCATAGACATGATAGAGTACCAACGTAGTCATTCCGAATTATTTTGTTAGAACTAGGCGATGGTTATTATCAGCTTGTCCTTTGTGACTGTCGGCTTTTGAGAGTGGGTTTGAGCTGGACAATTACCTTCTGATCAACCGCTTTTATGTTGTACAATTCTGGCTTGCCTGACATTGTTTGTTTAGAACCATTACCCGTGGCAATGAATAGCCATGACGACACACTTCGGCACTCCATTTAGAAGAGGCCTATTCCATATGGAGTACTGAATAGAGTACCGAAGTAGTGACGTCACATGCTTTTGTTATGGCATAGTAATGGTTCTAAACAACTTTTCCTTTCATACTGGCATTAAGTAGTGAATCGGAGTCGGACGATTGCCTTCTTACCAACCGCTAGATCACCATTTCATTACTTGCCTGACATTGTGTAGAACCATCACCCATGGCAATGAATAGCTCTGACGTCACACTTCGGTACTCTATGGTGGTGTCACAGCTATTCATTACCATGGGCAATGGGTCTAAACAATGTCAGTTAAGCCACACATGTCTGACCCAGTGGTTGCTAAGGAGGCAATCATCCAGCTGAAACGCACTACAGAAAGATCAAATCAAAGGACAAGTCGTTAAGAACCATTACAATGTTATGACAAAAGAATGTTACATCACTACTTGAATCGGTACTCTGGGGGGGGGGGGGGGGATCTATTCCCTATATAAATGCGGATTCAACTCATAATCAACACCTCACTTCGTCCTTCGCACCATCCGAATCACGTACCGTCTTTGCCCGTCGCTGTATACTGCTTCCAGAACTAATCCACGATGCAGATGCTCCTCGTCTTCCTCGCCGTGTTCTCGGCGGCAGCAGTCGCCTACCCGAAGGTGTCTGACCAGAGCGACGACAGCGCCGAGGCGTACCCGATCACGTCCAGCGAGTACCTGAAGATGGTCCTCGGGAAGAACCCGGGGCTGGTTGCCATGTCCATCCCGTTGGTGTCTGAAGGCGAAGTGGCGTCTCGGCTCGAATCACTAGGCCTCCAGGAGATGGCAAAGATAGCTCGGCAGGTCGACCTCGACCGCATTCTCGCTGGCCATGGTTAGCATATTTTATTAGCGTACCATGTTGATCAAATACGTTCGGTTCACAATGCATGGCGATGACGATAATTTTCATACACTTGCCCGATAAACCGTCATTCCAAACCTTACTTTTAGCTTTAGAAACGATTATTTTGTTACAAACTATATTTAATTTATTTGCTTTGAGATAAAAAAAAAAGTTTTCTGTTCAGATCTTGCAACTTTAAAATGCACAACCAAGTGTATCGAACGTTGTATTTTATTCTCGAGGACCGTAACCAGTATGAAATTATTTCAACAATTTTCAAATTATCTCTTAAATCTCCCAAATAACAAATTTATTCACGTCTGCCTATTGTTCCCTTTATCTCTTTTCAGATGCCTTCACTCTGTTCGCACCCACCGACGACGCCGTACGGAACTGGAAGAAGCAAGTCCCCGAGCTGGCCGCCGACCAGGATGCCATGACTCTCCTGTGCATGGCGTGGATGGTCCCCAGCGCTCTCCGCTCATCAGACATAGTCAACGAGAAAGTTGCGCAGACTATGGAAGGCGACATCTTGCGGTTCAACATCTACGACCAGACCAAGTCTGTAAGTAAACCGAAATGATCAACAACGTGTTTGACTAAATTGAATGTGAACATTTTACGTTGTAAAAATCAATCTTAGATTTGTTTTGCGATTTCATGTACAAAGCCAAATGGCTGTCCTTGCATAAGTTACAATAATTGTGAATTGCAACAATCGTAGATTTTGAATACACCTCGTTTTTTACTATTTTAAACTGAATACAAAATGCCATGTGTCCGAAATGTTTTTGTATTATAATTTTTGTATTTTGCAGCATTCTTTTTAAGAATTAGCCGCTGTCATTATTTGTATCATATAACTTGTTATAGGTATTCTATTTATTTTGTGTGAGCAAACGCCATAATACTTCCAAAAAAATTCCCCCCAGGTTACTTGCAACGGAGCCGCGATCACGGAGGCCGACCAGCACTTGCTCAACGGACTAGTCCACGTCGTCGACCGCGTCATCTACCCTCTCGCTGATGGGGACGTCTTCCAGACCCTGGACGGACAGGCCAAGTTCTCAAAGTTCATCGAGCTCGTCAAACTAGCGGAACTCAAACAGGAACTGGCTACTTCATGTAAGTGCTGGGAATACTCGCTTTAATTGTACTTGCCTTGCCCTCTTGATAGTTTTACCAAGTGCTTGGATATTATGTCGGAGGCAAGCTGCTAATGGAACTGAACCATTAATTATCTGTACACGTTAAACTTGCAAATGTCTAATAATATTTGAAACAAATGCAATAGTTTAGTACATTTTATTTCTTTTCCTATTCGTTGTCTAATTTCCTGTTCCAACAACTATCAAATTATCAAGATTATATTTGTTTATAATATAACCTGGTAAATAATTATACTTTCTTCCATTTCGACTTTGCAGCCAGCGACCCGCTCACCCTGTTCGCACCGATCAACGAAGCCTTCGACAAGTTGCCCCGGGGAGTGATGGCGGAGCTCGAAGCCGACAAACCGAAGCTCCAGCAGCTGATCAGATACCACGTGGCAAGGGGCACCCGCTACTCGGCTGGCCTGGCCGACGGGCAGCAGATTGAGACCAAAGAGGGCAGATATATCGACGTCAGCAAGCGAAGTGATGGTAAGCTTCTATTGTCGTGAAATAAAGCGCCACAACTATCAAAGGTTGACTAAATGTGCATTTCTGTGATCCTATAATAGGAGATAAATGGGTAATGAGCCAAAATGATATTTTGATAAGTAAACGCATTACACATTTTACGCACAAAGAGTAAGGAGTGGAGAATTCTATCTGATCTCTTCCATCATTATTATGGTAACGAAAAAAAAACATTTCATGCTCATATCGGTACAAATTCAACAAGAGAACTGCTAAAAGTTTTTTTGTTTTTTTTGCATTTGACAAATTTCAAAAGATCACTTTAATGGACAGTGTAACAAGAATCTTCACAATATATTTGTAATGCTATCTCTTTCATAAAATGCAAAATATAGACTAATTATACATGTGCATATTAACATACTGTTCCAATTGGGGCAAGCATACAATTTGTTTGTCATCTGTCAGATTGTACCGAATTAATTTCAGAAGTTCATTATTGTTTCCCATTTTCCCCATTTTTTTTTCCAGGTGAAATCCAGCTGAACGAGCCTAAATTCAACGACGCCCAACCCCGCATCATGCTTCCCGACCTTCCCTCAACGAACGGCGTCGTACACGTCGTCGACAACGTGATCCTACCACCGCAGGCCTACTTCAACATCGTGTTCTAATAGGCTAGACTCATCGTACCCACCACGCATCCATACGAATGTGAATGTCCATACATATTAGTTCAAAAGAAAACGTGTCATGCATGTAAATAACCCATTTCCATTGTCAAATACAAAGAATCAAATTCTTGTATGTATATCGTCTAATAAACTCAAAGTGATTCAAAATCCAATTTCATCTTGCCTACAAAGCATTTAATCATTTACGTTTATTGTTTTGGTGTATGTGGATTTGTCATTTATGCACGATGTGAATGAAATGGTAGAGTTTATGCAGTAAAATGGTTATCACTCGTTCGCTTCTAATAATAGTTAACCATGAGCAGATGAGAAATGTGTTGTGTAATGAATGCGACGGAGCTATTCTAATGTATTTAAACATTGCCTAATAGACCGCTTCTGTAATGTATGCAAATAATATGCGTATGACGTAAGACCCGTTGGCAAGCTTAACAATAGTAACTAGGTCCGGCAAGCTAAATTTGCCGGAGCTTGCCGGACCTAGTTACTATTGTTAAGCTTGCCAACGGGGAGTCTTACGTCATATGCATATTATTTGCATACATTACAGAAGCGGTCTATTGACATCACATCAAATCAAACCGAACTGCAAAAGTGAGCTAATATGTCGGGAAAAGGACAAATAAAGGCAAATTACTCTCAAGATAAAACATGTAATTTAAGCTGACAAATACGTTTCGAGATGTTATCGATGCAAGTACAGATGCTGGGACAAACAAGAAAAAGTATGTTACTTGAACTATTTTGCACTAACATCAAGCTATCATAACAAATTTCTCAACAAAAAAACGTTCCCTATTTCGAAAGGCACGCCTTAATTTACCTAATTCGAATTATTCTCCTTGCCATATTCACGTTCGCGACACACGCACTGACACTCAAACCGGGCAGATTGTTACTTGCTAGAGATTTAGCGGTACAACAGTGTACCTCTAAATTGTTGTCCAGTTGTCGCTAAAATTTGTCCTATTTGGCTTTCGTGAATAAGAAATTTAGCTGGGTGTTAAGCCGTCATTCAACTTCACGCCTTTGTTGGAAGTCCAACAAAGCTCTATACAGAAGGTCCCACATAAATAGATTTCAGTGCAATTAGTCTGCACCGCCGATCTATTGTTGTAATTGCTCGCATTTCGATTAATAATGTCGTGGAATTTAGACAGATGGGTTGTCATGCTAGGTCAGGCCTTGACTACGATAGCGAATTTAGCCTATTGGCCTTTTGTGAATACCAGCTTATACCCCCGTCACATATAGCGCCGACCTCGCGCCGCTCCTAATCCCCATTCATAAAATTGCTACGCTCCTAATCCCCATTCATAAATTTGGCAGTGGGAGGCGAAGCATTGTCCGAACGATGATTAAATGACGAATGAATGGGAGGATTATCGCACATAGGTGAAAGGATAGCCTCTCATGCATGGACATACAATGGCTCCCTGAACAAAACAGTAGGTCGGCAAAAGACCCACGACCGACCCACGACCACTTTTTAAGCTTTGGACATGTCGAAAGCGGTCGTGAGTCTTTGGCGTTCTGCTCTTTTGTTTAGGGAGCCATTGTATGTCCATGCATGAGAGGATATCCTTTCACCTATGTGCGATAATCCTCCCATTCATTCGTCATTTAATCATCGTTCGGACAATGCTTTGCCTCCCACTGCCAAATTTATGAATGGGGATTATGGGGATTAGGAGCGGCGCGAGAGCGTAGCTATATGTGACGGGGGTATGAGCCTAGCGGACATCGAAATTGTAAAGCTAAGTGCCCACTTAACGATCTGGGCCTAGCGATCTTGCCCGAATAGGAGCGATCCCCTGAGATCTGTGGTTAAGTCGCCAAGTGGGCACCAATGGCCGCACCAGATCGCTGTAACTCGCGTCCGCAAGAGTGGTGTCGGTTAATAATAATAATAATACAGGTTACTTATATAGCGCTATTCACAATGTATCATAGCGCTTACAAATATAACAATTACAACATAACACATTTACAAGAGTCTTACAAACTACACTACAAATCAGGAAAGAGGAAGGATTTTAGGTGCTTTTTAAAAGTAAGTACATGCGGCATTTGTCTAATGTATTGTGGTAGAGCATTCCATGATACGGAAGCTGCAATGGCGAATCTTTTATCAACAAAAACAAAGTGAGATCTTGGGACGACAAGTTTGGAAGTGTCAGTGACGGAACGAAGATTACGAGTGGGTTTGTACAAAGTAATAATATTATTCAAATAAGAAGGTGATATTTCATGAAGGATTTTGTATATATACAAACAAATTTTAAATAGAATGCGTTGATTAAATGGTAACCAGTGTAATTCTCTCAACAAAGGTGATGTATGTGCCCCTCGACCAACAGCATAAATTAATCGAGCGGCTCGATTTACAACACTATCAATTCTCTTCTTGTCTTTTGAGGACAAAACTGTGAACAGACTGTTACAATAATCAATTCTAGACAAAATTAGGGCTCTGACAACATGATGGCAGGTGACTGTATTCAAGAATCTTCTAATTCGCCATACATTACGTAAATGAAAATTACATGTCTTAATCACATTGCTAACGTGTGATGTAAGCTTAAAATTGGAATCTAAGCATATACCCAAGTTCATAACCTGAGAGGAAAGTTTAATTGTATGACCAGAAACATTCAATTCAGTGTGAAGAAAATCGTTCACTTGACAATTTACTGAATGCATCAGCATAAATTCTGTTTTAGAACTATTTACCTTTAAGAAATTTAATGACATCCACTTCTCAATCTCGATTACACACTCTGATATGGAGTGTAGTGTCTTTTGAAAATCTTCTGGTGATCGAGGGTCGAATGGAGCATAAATTTGAATGTCATCAGCATAAATGATATATTGAAGGTTGTATTTTCGAAATATTTCAGATATTGGGGTAATGTATATACTAAACAGGATGGGTCCGAGTACAGATCCCTGGGGTACTCCAAATTTCAAGGTCTGAGGATCTGACAATACCCCAGAGATGCTTACACGTGACGTCCAACCATGCAAATATGATGTAAACCATTCTAAAGCTGAACCTGTTACAGAGAAGTGAAATTTGAGTCGTTGTAGTAGAATGTTATGGTCGACAGTGTCAAAAGCTGCACTTAGGTCCAATAGCACTAGAAGTACTGCCTTGCGTTCGTTAAAGAAAGACAGAGTGTCGTTTTGCAGTTTCAGCAGAGCAGTTTCTGTGCTATGACATGATCGATAGGCTGATTGCATGGGGTCGTACAGATTTTGATCAATTAAGTAAGCAACAAATTGGGACGCAACCGCTTTTTCAATAACCTTAGCTATAAATGGGATGTTGCTGACTGGACGATAATTGGATATATCATCCTTGTTGAGAGACGGTTTCTTCAGGATCGGTGTGATGATGGCATGGTGAGCAGCCGATGGAAACTCGCCAGATTGAAGAGAAGTATTCACAAGTTTCGAGAGAGCAGGAACATGGCAGTCTAATTTGTTCTTAACAAGCCAGGTTGGTTGAGGATCTAGTGAGCATGAAGTGCTTGACATCTTCATCATGATAGCCTTGAGAGTTGCCTCTGATATCACGTCGAACGTCGAGAATGTCATCTCAGCATTATCGTTGACACTTTCATTGGCGGTGTTGGGTGGTATTCTGGATGCGAGTTCATTTCTAATATTGAGGATTTTTGTAGCAAAGAAGTCTGCGAATCGTGTGCCCAAGATAGCTGGAGAATCGTGGGCAGGAAGAGGTCTTGAATCTTTATTCAAGAGATTATTTACTGTTTGAAAAATTGTTTTGCTATCAGCATCATCCAGTTTTTCATGGAGGTATGCCTCTTTTGCAAGAACAATTTGATCGTTGACAAGTTTATTGGCTGCTTCAAATGCAGTGCGATTGACATCAGAAGGATGTTTACGCCATTTCCTCTCAGCTTTTCTTCTAGACCTCCGAGCAGAGAGGATATCGTCGTTGAACCATGGTCTACGTAGTCGCGTGGATTGTTGGAATGTCCTTCTCGGGGCATAGGTATCCAGGCAGTCAGTGACAGTGGTGTTGTATGCATTAAGCATGTCGTTTACATTACCATTGTCAGTTATATTTACAAGCCGGTTTGAGAGCTCTTTGGAGTATCCGTCTTGGTCCATTGATCTAAATTTCCTCACACTGTGTACTGCTCGCTTATTAGCGGGAACTAGTGATGGAAAAGTTAAACCAAACTGGATGCAATGATGATCAGAGAGTAAGTTCTGGTGTATGATGAGGTCCCGTATCTGACAACTATTGGAATTGTCAATGTCGTCGCTCTCACGTAGCGAGTGAGAAGGATGCAGTGTATTCGTGGTCATAACAAGATCCAGTGTATGTCCCTTTACGTGAGTTGGACCTTGGACATGCTGGGAGAGGTTCCCTGTTTCGATGATAGAAAGGAAACGTGCGACATCGGTTTTTGCTGGTGAGTCGACATGCATGTTAAAGTCACCAAGAAGAACGACATGTCCAGATAGCAGTGCTATCTCGTTCACAAGCATTTCAAATTCAGTCAAAAATTCACTTATCCGGTATCTGTTAACTGAAGAAGGTGGTGGTCTGTACACTACAAGGAACTTAATGGCTTTTGTAAAGTTGACTACATATGCTAGTTCAAATGTGTTGAATACCAGCGAGTCAATTTTCTTCACTGTCAAATTGAGATGCGATTTAAATACTACACCGATGCCTCCGTGGCCACTGTTGTGTCTCGGAATGCTGAGGAACGTGTAGTCAGGAGGAGTACACTCTTTGATGACCACAGGGTCGTCAGTATGGAGCCATGTTTCAGTTAGAAAAATAATGTCTAATTTCTGCTCACAGATATAATCACTGAGCAAAAATGATTTGTTCCTGACTGAATGTGCGTTCCACAATCCCACCTTGATGTTGGTTGGTTTAGAAGGATCGTGTCTCGGGATATCACGAAGATTTTGATGAGCGTTTCCGCCTGAGACTGGCTTTGTCTGCCGAGGTTGTATGATGACGGGTATATCTCTGATCGTCTTGGTAGGTTGATGAGGAAAATATGAGGGTGCTCTTCGGCCGCGATGAGTTCGCTGACGTCGTCCAATGCCCAGCTCACTAATCCTACTCCATACATCTTGATGAAGTAGTCGTTGACCGTGGTCATTGATGTGATGTAGAGTTGATGCTCCATAGATCATATGTGCGTGGTTAGCAGTTGATGAGAAGTTTACATGAAGTTGGTTCGGGTAATCTCCATCCACAGGGTGATTGCTGGATGAGGATGGGCCAGGGTTCAGCTGGACGTCACCCGATAATAAAATCGCAAGCTGAAAACAGGCAGTTGAGTTACTGTAATATGCGATGGGCTGGCTATATGTATGATGGGTTGATGCACGCCTTGGTGTTCCATGGGCAGATCTCCTCCATTCAAAGCAATCCAAAGGCTTGCAGTCCGGGATGAAAAGAATTGTGCAGAGAGCTACACAAAGGTACAAAAGGATTATCCTAATACCCTCCATTGATGTTGATGGTGCCGTATTGGCGAACAAGAGTCAGTAAACACAGTGTAGCACACCATTCAACCAGAGGGTGTATGTACAAAGTAATGCCTTAAAAAAGACCTACACTAAACTGAATACATGGTGCATGTACATGTCTAAGCTACAGAAAGCACACAGCTTGGTACAAAATTAACTTACAAATTTACCGCAAAATATCCAATAATATTCCTTCCAAGATTATCCAAAACGCTCTTAGATATCACAAATACCAAAATGTATAAACAAAATGTCAAACTTTGACCAAAAAATGTAAATAATCAACACAAAACTACAGAGCTCAAATTAAGAGGGGCTACCCATACAGGCGCACACACACTATTGCACACACACTAGGAGCGGCGCGAGAGCGTAGCTATATGTGACGGGGGTATGAGCCTAGCGGACATCGAAATTGTAAAGCTAAGTGCCCACTTAACGATCTGGGCCTAGCGATCTTGCCCGAATAGGAGCGATCCCCTGAGATCTGTGGTTAAGTCGCCAAGTGGGCACCAATGGCCGCACCAGATCGCTGTAACTCGCGTCCGCAAGAGTGGTGTCGGTTGCGGTCGCCGGGGATTTGACATGTTCAAAAATCTGGCGACCAGGTCGGTCTCGATCGCATTCTCGGCGATCTGGTGCGATCTGGTGCGGCCATTGGTGCCCACTTTGCGACTTAACACAGATCTCAGGGGATCGCTCCTATTCGGACAAGATCGCATAGGGCTAGCGACCTTGGAATCATCAGTTCGCAGTGAGTCAGCCTAATTCCATTGTGTACGCGATCTTTTCAATTTGGCCTCTTTGGGGTCATAGCTTGGCCCCTATTTCCACCCATTGTCAAGGAATACAATAACGAGGAATTCACACTTTTTTTATTCTGAATTTGTTGGCGAGGCATGGCTAGCCGTTTGAACATGTATTTCCTTTTCTTGATATCAAGAGTTATCTCAGGGGATCGCTCCTATTCGGGCAAGATCGCTAGGCGCAGATCGCAAGGTGGGCACTGGGTTTATTAAAAAAACTCGCAAAGCGTATTCTGATGTCAAGACAAGCAAGAGCGAACAATACCTGGCTCTAATTCTCAACGATGCGCGCATGCGTGGAAATAGGGACAATAGGAAGTCGCCGTGAGATCGCATAGTGGGCACCGAAAAGATCGCGTACGCAATGAGATCGGGCTGACTCGCGGCGAACTGGTGCGATTCACACCGAACCGAGATCGCTAGCAACTCGGGCTAGATCGCAAGCGCAGATCGCCTAATGGGCACTGGGCTTAATTTGATCAACCAACTAGCTTATCGGGGTTTTATGAATATGGGCACAGGTTTTGGGGTTGTTGATCAAACAATAGCACGACCGGTCACGAGGAACGCATGCGCCGTGTGTTCTCTTGCGACGGCAGGTTCCCATCGCAAGTAGTCTATCAGGTTATGAAAAGCAGCAATTTGTTTTGCTATAATCTTGGAAACACTTTTTAATTTGGTCTAAATACATTACTGATGATAAAAAGTGATGTTTCCATTTTTTATTTTTGGTCCCAGGGTGCGTTTTGGCGATTTTAAAGATAATGAGCTAATTTGCATTTTTTTGAAATAAGGTCAGGGGTCATTTTCTATCTAGGAATAGTACAATATTGATAAAAACTAGTATTCTATGGTATTTTGGGGCAAGGATTCCATTTCCGGTGCTCGTTTGTAAGTGCTGTATGGGAAACACTCTGAAATCCAAGATGGCTGCCCCTAATTTGCATATTTATGAATATTATTGATTTTCAGTGGCTACAGCCCCTAATAAGCAATAATTCCGGATTATTATTTGTCAGTTATGTTCTAAGTATGTATTTAAGATATCAAAGATGAGTTGCCATCGTGGTAACCTCTAGTAATGCATATTATTTGCATAATTATGTATTTTACCTAATTTGCATATTCCCCCAAATCGAGTATATTGGGAACCCGGCAAGTAAAAAAGACAAGTAATACCACTTTTCCAAGGTTTTAGGGGGCAACAAATCCATTTATGATACTTATTAACCTGTATCACCTCGGCAACCAACATAAATCCAAGATGGCCGCCTTTGTCATTTTAAAGTAAATATTGCTATTTGCTACTTTAATGGCATTTAATTTATCAAAATATGATTTGTTTACTGAAAGCAAACAACTACATTGTGATTCAAGTATTCTAGTTGCTCATTCCAATAATTAAAAGTCAAAACATTATAATATCAATCTAATATAACCGAAATAATATAGACGTGTATCATAACATGCGTAATTTAGGGAGCAACCATCTTGGATTTGAGATGGATGCCATGGTGATACAGGTAAATAAGTATCAAAAATGGATCTGCTGCCCCCCAAAACCTTGGAAAATTGTTATTACTTATCTTTTTTACTTGTCGGGATCCCAATATACTCTATTTGGGGGAATATGCAAATTAGGTAAAATACATAATTATGCAAATAATATGCATTGCTAGAGGTTGCCACGATGGCAACTCATCTTTGATATCTTAAATACATACTTAGAACATAACAGACATATAATAATCCAGAATTATTGCTTATTAGGGGCTGTAGCCACTGAAAATCAATAATATTCATAAATATGCAAATTAGGGGAAGCCATCTTGGATTTCAGAGCGTTTCCCATACAGCACTTACAAACGAGCACCGGAAATGGAATCCTTGCCCCAAAATACCATAGAATACCAGTTTTTATCAATATTGCACTATTCCTAGATAAAAAAATGACCCCTGACCTTATTTCACAAATATGCAAATTAGCTAATTATCTTTAAAATCGCCAAAATGCACACTGGGACCAACAATAAAAAATGGAAACATCACTTTTTCTCATCAGTAATGTATGTAGACCAAATTAAAAACTGTTTCCAAGAATATAGCCAAAAAATTCACAACATTTATTTGTACTACATTAGGGGATATACTAAAGTCTCGTCGCAAGGTTTTGAACATCAAAAAATCGGTTCAAAATCCGTTGCGACCAAAACAATAAGCCAGTTCGTAATTAGACCAAGGAGCTTGGGTGACGCTGAGGGCGTAGTCCGATGTTCCATCAACTCAGATCAACGGGCATCAACGTACAGTTAAGTGTATGCTATCATGTCATATTACCGGATAATTTTAGTTTGACAGCATAAAACAAACATTATATGCATAAAATCAAAGTGAAAAAAATACGAGCAGCTGCATAAACTCATAAAGAACACATTTGATGTAAAGTATATTCAAGAATTTACCGATTTTTCCCCATATCAACTTTCTTGTGAAAAATCCAGGTGAATCATTTACACAAGGCGGGCGATAAGCATACCGCCCATTCGTACAATGTACCGTTTAAAATATCTATCTATCTATCTATCTATCTATCTATCTATCTATCTATCTATCTATCTATCTATCTATCTATCTATCTATCTATCTATCTATCTATCTATCTATCTATCTATCTATCTATCTAATCTATATCTATCTATATAATTATATATACAGCTATTGTATCTAAATCATACAGTATCTATAATATATAATTGAACGCATATGTTTAGGACGCAATCGGAAGGAAAACAGACGGGATTTAATATTTCTTTCTACATGTAGAGGTCTTCAAAACAAGAAAGTCGGTAATCATTATCAATTTATATACATTGTGGATCACATAAACGAAATTTTGTTTGCATTTGCTAATAAATGGAGAGAGAAATCAGTCGGCAAAAACTGTTTTTGCGTTGGATAGTGCAGCATTAAGCGGAATACGATAATACGTGCGTGCTAATACGCGCGTGCTATATAGCCAGGTCAAGCAAGGCTGGGTGAAATTATTGATCAATAAATATCATTACACATGAATAACACATTCTATCAAACCGGTTCTTGTTCTATGAAACAGTACATATTATGCTATTAACCTTGGATGGGGTGAATACAAAAACGATGGGCTGATTTTGATCCTGATCCAGATTTAAAAAACGTAAACAAATAATTCGCATTCAATTGCACGTGTGGCTCCTTTGATTCTCGCGATCGATGGAATCTGGCCGTAGAGAGCAGTAATTACGCGCATGCGCAGATTGTAACTACGAACTGGCTTATAGAAGAGAGAGAGAGAGCATGCGGTGATTGCGGTGATTGCGGTGGCTGCAGCTCACCCTATTGTCCTATTGAAATTGTATCTATGGCAAATATTCATGGTTTGGTAGACAATTCTTAAATGGACTTAGTAACATTGTCCAAATCCTCAAAATAAAATTTTAATTCTAGCGGTTCCCTCATACCTTGTTGTATTCGTATTAACAATAAAATCATGGGACTGGTTTCGGTTTTTCAAATTTCCCTTTCGTCACAAAGATATGTACGATTGAAGTATTCAGATAAGAAAAACTCCGGTGGAGTTTTGAAACCGTGTACAAAGTGAGTGCAGTGAGTTAGTGAATATCACTTTGCATTTTCGCTCATTACTTGGCCATGCAATGTCCATTTGACTTGAAATTTTCACACAATACCCTGTGGACATATGAGATAACAACAATATACATTGCATCAATCCTTCATCACCTTTTGCACATGTCAACAAAGTTACTAGATCCCTTTAATCGTGAATACTTCAGGCAAGACTCGTCGCAAGGTTTTGAACATTTTCAAAATCCGTTGCGACCAAAACAATAGAAGAGAGATAGCATGCGGTGATTGCGGTGACCTATTGAAATTGTATCCATGGCAACTATTTATGGTTTGGTATAGACAATGATTTATCCTGAATACTCCAGGCAGGCTTCCAGATAGCCTCCAGAGTTATTTATTAGGCTCTTTTCGCAAATGTGTGGACGACGACGCATTTCTCGTCCTCTAACGATGCGAATTGGCTGTACATAGTCAATGTGCGTTCACAATGATGTTGTTCCCTCCCGCACACAATCATGACAAACACCCACACACACACTAACACACGTTCATAGGAACACAACCACACGCACACACACACACACACACACATACTTGTAGGAGTCTTCAAACGGGGATAAAATTTATAACACCTTCAAACGGGGATATCCCCGCTTTTTTCGGCTTTTTTGGCTTATCCCCGGTTTGCCGGTGTGTAAACATGGACATATGCCCAATGGGCATACACATACACACACATTCACACACACTCACATACACAAACAGTCCATTCATACACACCATCGGTTACATAGATGTAAAATGGGCAATTAAGGGATATCCTTCAAAAATCATAATAACATACAGTACAGCCCTTAAGACGATCCCTAAAGCACTATAGAGGCTGTTCGGAAACCGGGGATATCCCCGGTTTCCGACATATCCCCGTTTGCCGGTGTGTAAACCCGTGTGTATCCCCGTTTGCCGGTCCTTACAAGTGCACACGCACACACACACACACACACACACACACACACACACACACGCACGCACGCACGCACGCACAAACGCACACACGCACAAACGCAATCACTCACGCACACACGCACACACGCACACACACACACACACACACACACACACGCACACGCACACGCACACGCACACACAAACACATACTTGTACACATACAGACACTTACATACATAATGCGATATAACACGACCAATAACCCAATTGCTAATTTGTATACATTTTTTATTTTGTTTGATATTTCAAGCGATTCTTACAATAACTTTATATTGAATACATTGCAATGTTTTCAGTGAATTCCAGAATTGTTGTGGTTTACAGGCTTTCTGTCTGCAAACTGTTCTGTTCTTTGATGTCACTGTTTTCCTAGATTTACTAGATTTACTTTGCAAACATTATTTAAATAGCGTCCAGACATGTTCATTTGCTGACATACAATATTTGTAATACAGGGTGGCCAAAAAAAACGGAACGGGGCACTTCCCAAAATTTACACATCAGAGGTACTCGCAACTTGGTCTTCTTTTTCCGAATGTTGGTGACACTTCTTTGGACATTGATCGCAAGGCGCACCCTCTTGATGCTTGTCCTTATTGGTCTCGGAATCTTTGACTTGAATTTGTGCACAAAAGATCCTGTTTTTACTGCAGTGACCACCTTCTTCATCGCCCTAAAGGCTGACTTCTTCTTGTAGAATGTTGCTTGAGGTATACTGGAACTCGGTCTTTTACCATCTACCACTGGAACCTGTACTGCTTTACCACTTGTCATCCTCTTTACCGTTTGCGGTATTTTACGCATGGATCTTGGGATTCTAGACTTGTTGAGTGATTGGCTCTTGGATACACAGCGTTTCTTCTCAGTAGAATTGACCATTTCCATCTTCGATAAACCTTCATCAGTCTCTTTCTGACGATTGATCGGCTGTGAAATCATGGTCGTGGGTGTCTTTGAGCTACTGGCAAGTGCTGCATCGGCACTGGTCTTTGACTGGATACCTTGCCGTCTTTTACAGACAAGCGATGGTTTCCCCTGCTTTGCTTTAAACTCGTGCGTTTTCCCAATCGGCCGCGGTTTCCCTTGCTTACTGAGGTTCTCAGGAGCATGTGGCTGAACTCGCTTCCCCGAGCAAAAGTCCTCTATCTTTTGGTGAGAATTGAGACACGCACTTCTCCGAGTCACCAGTAAGATCAATCAGGTGGGACATGTTGGTCTTTGATTTCGCAGAGCCTTTTGAAAGTGCTTCTTCATAATTGCTTCTCAACTTGGCATCTTGTGGTCTTTTGCAAATTGGCCGTGGGATCCTTGACCTGTTGTGGCCCTCAGGAGTATGTGGCAGTGCTCTTTTCCCCGAGCAAAAGTCTCTATCTTTTGGTGGGAATCGCACCATCCACGGCAAGTTCCCAGAACTGCTTTGTGACGATATTCGTAAGTTGCTTGATTCGATGTCCGCTCTCGCCATCTGCTGATACAAGTGTTGGAGTAGCATGGATTTTGTTGTCTGCATGCTCTGGTACACTCGAGAACCATTTGTCCACAGCTCTGAAAAAAGGGACAAATATGTAAAAATGAAATAACATTTTGATGCTAAATAAAACAATATCTTCATTTAGGACGTGAGGCTATGTCATTTAAAAATCATTACTCGTAACAAAGTTTAAAAAAAGAAAAAAATTAATACGTATAATTATCTATAGCATGGAATATTGTCCATATCACTGAGTCGATGATATTGGATTCGTTTATATAATGAGTAACATATCCACACAAAAAATGCAGCTTGACGCTCATCATTGAAAAGTCTCATGATATTTTATGAATAATGAAATTAAAATGTATTTTAGACCAAACATTCTGTCAATACTTGAACCGATTCAAAATGTAGGAACGTTTTTGAACGCTTAAACTGTAAACGTTTAGCTGAATTAGCTCATTATTTCTCTATGAGCACGCACTATGGGGTTTTGTGGATTGAATAGTTTATTATAAACATAAGAATATAAAAATTAATGAACACTTATAAACTTACGACATATCAAAATATTACATTTTGAAATTTAGGCATGGTGCAGTATGTTGTTTTCCCTGTTCGCTTGTGTTTAGCTGTAACACCATATTAATTGTATTGTTCTTGTTATAAAAAGGGAAGCAAGACGGGGTCAAACCATATTATAACATCTATTTAAAAAATAATAAAACAATTGTGTTACCAACACCCTCCCCCCTCCCCCCCCCCCCCCCCCCCCCTCAAAAGAAATCGCACCATTTTCTGCACAAGACTATAATACAAGTTTCGATCCATACGTTAATAAAAGTAATTCTCAACAACTATTTGAAACACTCGGGGTTCCACATTGAATTGTAAGAATCAATTTGACAAATTTATTGACTCGTTCAAAGATATTCTAACGATCATCTCTTCAAATATTATCAGTAATAGCTCAACCACTCTCTATTTCTATACTCCGTATACTCTAATTTTCCTTTTCTAAAGCGGCTTGTTTGCATTAAGCGCTATATAAATTTCGTCATATTATCATTATTATTATTATTATAAGTTTCCACGGATAGCTTAATTCTCATAACACATTCATCTATATACAATGAATACGAGCTTGGAAGGTAGTAAAGTGTCTAAACAGTGCATTCAACATGTACGTATACGTGTATAATTACTGTATGTCCATGAAGGAAACAAATCAATATCTAATATTTGTATTGTGACTAGAGTCGACAATGCCACTCTGAAAAAACACAAACTGAAACGAATAAAATTAAATTATGACTACCTCTCGATGAGCGCGAACCCTTCGTCCGATGTCGGATCGGGAAGATGCTCGAAGTAACTGTCGAGATCGGATTCTTCTCTGATGATTGGCGACGTCATTGTGACAATTGGGTTGTATCCGTAGTACAGGATGATGGTCTATTTCAAAGAAATGCTATAAAAGAAGAAAAGAAAAAGACAACTATAAAATATCAGTCAAATACAATAAGGTAATTTTCAATACATCAATGTTTCACTCTGTACGATGTATACAGTTTATATAAGTCAACATTTTTTTGTTCATCACTAATGGTATAATATCAGATATTTTAATGATATAAAT
>JBAMJV010001553.1:0-12500 GCA_037951105.1 Echinarachnius parma | reverse complement strand
ACCGTTCTTTATTAACTATTGCTTCAAATATATGGTACAGAATAGAATACTTCTAGCTATCTATTTATTAAAAGACACATACAATAATTACAATTGCTATGGAATAAATTTCAAGTATAGCTATCTCAATTCTTAAACTATGAGAACTACAAACTCTCAAGACATTTTATTTGCTATGGAAGGATAATATAAGCAATACAAAATATTTTGAAAATGAGAATGCACTTAAGTGTTTTACTACAGATACTTAGGTACAAATAACAAACAACTTGATTTCATCTTATGTTAACAGAATGACATACATTATGTGTTCTGCACACATACAAAATATACATTTATACAAAATACATAGTACTTAATGATAAATTAGTAGTTTAATCAGCCGAAGAAAACGACAAACATATCTTACAAATAAAAGACACATAAAATACTTCATAAACGATTTCAACTTTTAAGAGAGTAAAAACAGAATGGGTAAGTTTAATTTTTCACATTTTCCCACTCTATCAAAGTGTATTGCACAATTTTGTTTTCATTTAATCATAGATATTGTGATTGTCTGTTAACCCACCATACTCCATGCTAATACAATTTTTGACAGGTTTCAGGTATTATATACATTGAAGTTCAGATAATATCAATTTGTATTTTCAATACAAATAAATGCATAAAAATGCATCATATTAATTTTTAGATACAACATACATCACATCATAAAATACAACTGAATAATATATTTAGGTACTCAAAATGAAGCAGATTAATACTGTGTGGATAGCAATTATATTACATAGTCCGTAAACATTTTCTAGGCCGAAACCGAGACCATTGGTTGAGAGTCGTGTAAGCGGGTGGGGGGCCGGTCAAAAATGTTCAAAGCAGAGACCAGGATCCGTAAACAAATTCGAGACCGTAACCACTTGTTAAGTTGTGCCCTCGGGGGGCTAAAAAGTGGACTCGAGACCCGGTAAAGGGGGGGGGGGGGGGGAGTTCGAACCCCCCAAACCCCCTCCCTGGGTACGCCTATGGTTCTAGGAGACACGCTTAACTCCTGAGCATCGATGCTGATGATGTTATTGATACTGCCACTGCACTGCTCCTGCTGCTGATTGTGAATGTGTTGCTCAGTGTTATATGGCTCCAGTGGAGAGTTAGGAGTCCAAAGAAACATCCTTAACACCTGAGCAATGATGCCAAAGTCCTGCAATCTGTTTGGTCCTGTGATCCTAGGAGACATCCTTGCCTCCTGAGCACCGATGCTGATGATGATATTGGTACTGCCACTGCACTGATTCGGCTGCTGATTGTGCATAAGTTGATCGGCATTATGGCAGCATGGCTGCTGTCTTGTGGAAGTCTTATTCCATCAGTTTGATCTGATCAAGCTAGTTGGACACCCAATCACCAAATGACCTGGTGAGGCTAAAATCAAGCATTTTATTTTGTCCTGGTGCAAGGTAAGCCAGGAGTCCTCGGAGACCGTTTTACCTGAGCACTGATACTGCTGATGGTATTGGTACTGCCTATGCAATGCTTCTGCTGCTGATTAAAACATATATCAATCTGCATTATACGGCACCAGTAGACGAGATCCCCAACTTCTGTTGGAGCATGGCCGTGGTCTTGCGGAAGTCTTGCTCCATCAGTTCCATCCTGTGGATCTCTTCCGAGACCCCGTCCTGGAAGGGGCTGACGTGGCCAAAGTCCTGCGGGGTGCCCTTCCTTCCGTCATCCTGCTGCCAGGCTTGTTGTTGGACTTCGTCACCCGAAGATCCTGAAGCCATCTGCTTCCGATGCCGGTAGGCAAAGGACTCTGAGTTGAACTTGAGGTATGTCTTGGCACTCTGGGCTCGGGGCTTCTTGTTGTTGTTGGCAGAGGAGGTGGAGGTGGCAGCAGCATTGTTGGCGGAGGGGTTGTGGTCGGGAGGGTTTGTGATGAAGGTAGTACTGGTCATTCTGGCTGATATTGGACGTGTTGTCTCGTTCTTCAGTGGTCGGTCTCCTTTCACAGTTACCATTGTCACTATACAAAGAGTAAAGCAGAAGAAAGTTACAAAACAAAGGAAAAATTCAAGCTAAACTATGATACATGATGAATGTGAGAAAAAGCCTTTGAGTGACATTGTTAAAAAAACGGTATAAATATACTTTGAATGTCATAAAAATTGAAACGTGAATAGAATTGGCGCACTCACAAATGTTTGGCGCGTACAGAACCATATAATTATGTGTTGTTCTTTGCCTGGTGGTCCCCTTTAATGCATGAGAGCTAAATGACAGTAAATCGACAGCATGAGTTGATAAGTAATTAAACTCCTTTCAGAATTGTTATCATCAATGAACACATCTTACTGCTAGAAACTGTTGTTTAGAAACAAACTAGACAATGCCTATGATATAGAGGGGTTTCTTGGCATTCAGTTTATCAACACTATTGTCGTTGATGATTGCGGTATCACAGGCACTGGCATAGACCTGCAGAAATGTATTTTGCTCAGGACGTATGAATGAATAGATTATCTCCCTGTACATAAGAAACAGTTCACTGGCATTCTGATTAAATAGCCCTGCTCAAGTACTTTTAAGGACAACTCCTGATGGGGTTAACATTCAGACAAGGTGAATTACCTACACTCTTAGGTCTGGCTCTCTGTGAGTCTGTCATCTTTGCACTGACAGGACGCTTGGGCATCTCAACCAAAGAAAACTGTATATATTGTATTACTCAAAACTTTTGTAGCTCAACCTCTCTATTAAAGATGGTTTCATTTGGGTATATGAATAAACACACCTTCTCCATAGACCCAAACCCGAGTATTTTGGGGACCATTCCAGAGTTGGTCGATGTTTGATTGAGCCGACTTACCTGCACTCTTAGGTCTGGCTCTCTGCGAGTCTGTCATCTTCTGGTGAATCGCTTGGGCTTTTCAACCACAGAAAAGGGCTTTTGAACCACAGAAAACTGTATGTATTTACTTACTCAACACTTTTGGAGCTCAACCGCTTATTAACAATGGTTAGATTTTGGTTTTATAGACCCAAACCAGAGTATTTGGGGGACCATTCCCAATTTGATCAATGTTTGATTGAGCTAACTTACCTGCACTCTTAGGTCTAGCTCTCTGTGAGTCTGTCATCTTCTGGCGGATCGCACTCACAGGACGCTTGGGTTTCTCAACCACACCCTTCGTATCATACAAGCCAGGCTACAACAGAAGAGAAAATTAAAGGAATCTAGTCACATTGCCAAAATTGACAAAAAATTACCCAGACGTGACCAGTTCTCACATACCTTGTTGTATGTGTATTACCTACAGTATAGAAGAATAGACAAATTATCTGATGTCGCAAAGATATTGATTGAAATGTTTGAATTTGAAAGTCTCCTAGGGAGACTTTCAACTGTGTACAAATTTAGTGCAATGAGTTAGCAAATAGCATCATGCATTTTAATTTCTCATGGAATTTTCACAAATCACTCAGTGGACATGTATCAGATCACATAAATAATCATTTTACAACCCTTTGTCGGTTTTGTATTGTGTATATGTCAACAAAGCTAGTAGATCTCTTTAATATAAGAGTGAATAACAAATAATCAAACAAATAAGAACTAGATGGATCTTCGACTGCGCGCAATCGAAAATTATGCCTCCGCTATCACACGATTTTAATATCAAGCCCAAATTAACATGCACTGATTTAATTTAAAAAAATATTTTTCATATATTTTGAGTCCTGTGACCTTGACCATATGACCCCAATCTTTGATGGCTCCCTAAAAAACATTCAGGTACCAAGTTTGATTGAAATCTGACATTTAGTTCTTGAGATTTTGGCATTACAAGCTTTTTTGCATGTATAATGAGTCCCGTGACCTTGACCTCAACCTCATGACCCCAACATTTTATGGCTATGTTGGCTCTTTAAGATACATTCAGGTACCGAGTTTGATTGAAATCTGACATTCAGTTCTTGAAATGTTGCCATTACAAGCCATTTTCGCATACATATTGTGTTCTGTGACCTTGACCTTTGACCTCATGACCCCCCAAATCTAATCAGATCAGTGGCACCCCGATATCTACACTCATACCAAGTTTGAAATTGATCAGTCAAACGGTTCTTGTGATATCGCAAGAACGAGGCATTTTTGCACATACATGAGTTCTGTGACCTTGACCTTTGACCTCATGAACCCCCAAAATCTAATCAGATCATTGCCACCCCAATATCTACACTAATACCAAGTTTGAATTTGATCCGTCAACCAGTTCTTGAGATATCGCGAGAACGAGGCATTTTTGTATATATATTGAGTCCTGTGACCTTGACCTTTGACCTTGTGACCCCTAAAATCTAATCAGATCATTGTCACCCCAATATGTACACTAATACCAAGTTTGAAATTGATCCGTCAACCGGTTCTTGAGATATCGCAAGAACGAGGCATTTTTGCACATACATGAGTCCTGTGACCTTGACCTTTGACCTCATGAACCCCAAAATCTAATCAGATCATTGCCACCCCAATATCTACACTAATACCAAGTTTGAATTCGATCCGTCAACCAGTTCTTGAGATATCGCGAGAACGAGGCATTTTTGTATATATATTGAGTCCTGTGACCTGACCTTTGACCTCGTGACCCCTAAAATCTAATCAGATCATCGTCACCCCAATATGTACACTAATACCAAGTTTGAAATTGATCCGTCAACCGGTTCTTGAGATATCGCGAGAACGAAAACGGGACGTACGTACGGACGGACAACCCGAAAACATAATGCCTCCGGCCACTTTGTTGGCGGAGGCATAATAAAGCATCACATACTTATTATTCCAAGCTACGGACAGAGTAATTTAATATATAAACTAACAAATGAAAACATTTTTCTCAGTGATGATATAATGATTCTCATTATACAACAAAGGAAAATAAAATAAATTTAGTTTATACAAAATGCATGATGACTGGGCATTTTATAACCAAAAATACTAAAAACTAGATGGATCTTCGATTGCGCGCAATCGAAAATTATGCCTCCGCTATCACGCGATTTTAATATGCCCAAATTAACATGCACTGATTTAATTTTTCTTATATTTTGAGTCCTGTGACCTTGACCATATGATCCCAATCTTTGATGGCTCCCTAAAAAACAGTCAGGTACCAAGTTTGATTGAAATCTGACATTTAGTTCTTGAGATTTTGGTATTACAAGCTTTTTTGCATGTATAATGAGTCCCGTGACCTTGACCTCAACCTCATGACCCCAACATTTTATGGCTACGTTGACTCTTTATGATACAGGTACCGAGTTTGATTGAAATCTGACATTCAGTTCTTAAAATTTTGCAATTACAAGCTATTTTCGCATACATATTGAGTCATGTGACCTTGACCTTTGACCTCATGACCCCCCAAATCTAATCAGATCAGTGGCACCCCGATATGTACACTCATACCTAGTATGTAATTGATCCGTCAACCGGTTCTTGAGATATCGCAAGAACGAGGCATTTTCGCACATACATTGATTCCTGTGACCTTGACCTTTGTCCTCATGAACCCCAAAATCTAATCAGATCATTGCCACCCCAATATCTACACTAATACCAAGTTTGAATTTGATCCGTCAACCAGTTCTTGAGATATCGCGAGAACGAGGCATTTTTGCATATATATTGAGTCCTGTGACCTTGACCTTTAACCTCATGAACCCCAAAATCTAATCAGATCATTGCCACCCCAATATCTACACTAATACCAAGTTTGAATTTGATCCGTCAACCAGTTCTTGAGATATCGCGAGAACGAGGCATTTTTGCATATATATCGAGTCCTGTGACCTTGACCTTTGACCTCATGACCCCTAAAATCTAATCAGATCATTGCCACCCCAATATCTACACTAATACCAAGTTTGAATTTGATCCGTCAACCAGTTCTTGAGATATCGCGAGAACGAGGCATTTTTGCATATATATTGAGTCCTGTGACCTTGACCTTTGACCTCATGACCCCTAAAATCTAATCAGATCATTGTCACCCCAATATGTACACTCATACCAAGTTTGAAATTGATCCGTCAACTGGTTCTTGAGATATCGCGAGAACGAAAACGGGACGTACGGACGGACGTACGGACGGACGTACGGACGGACGGACGGACGGACGGACGGACGGACGGACGGACAACCCGAAAACATAATGCCTCCGGCCACTTCGTTGGCGGAGGCATAAAAAGCATCAGGAAAATCACAGAATAGCAGCTGGAAATACTACATTTGACTATAGGATTATAACTAAATATAGCATTACTCAGTCCTTTAAAATAAACTTTAGTCATCAAACAACTTCTCTTTTTTTTCCTTTCTTTTTTTAAACATTTTAAAAACATTTGTTAATGTAATTTTCTCTGGCGGGCTTACCTGTGAGTATCTCCTGGTGGTATGTCTGTTTTGTTTCACTGCTTTCTGCTGCTTGAAGAAAGAGAAAACAACACAAACAAAAACACAAATCAATTAAGAACTGGTCATAATACTCTGACCCGGGGTCTAGAGAGAATGTTACATGTTTTGTCAAAATCAAATCATCTTCAATATATTAAATGGTCAAAAATTGATTCATATATCATGAAGTCTATTAAAAATAGGTATGAAATTAAAGGTTTTCCAGACATCTATGTATTTATTAGATAGTTAGTGTCATTAGAATTACATATAAATTTGAACTATAGAAGAGAGTAGGGTACCCATTAGTGTCTAAAACATTAAAAGAGACAAATAATCTTTTCCACTTGATTGTATATCATAAAATGAAGGTACGAGTATAATAACAAATCACCATTATGCATCTAATTACCTGCCGATCAATTTTAGTTCCAGGGTATAGGAACTCGACCAGCGTTCCAGAGTGGCTCACTTTCTCTGTGATTCCTCTCAGAAGGTCCTCTCGATAAAATCTGCCACTCACCTACAAAAATGCAACAATGGGACAATAATGAGTCATATACATGCGATTATACATTGCAATCATGTCATACAGCATCACACTTAAAGGGACTACAGCGTCTAGATGGCCTAATTTTCACAATTCGGCTCTCTATACGTACTTTTTCCTGAAGAAAAAGAAATTGGCAGTCATTTCTCATGAAATCAATCAATTTGGGGGTAATTAGTAAATATATAATTGTCCTGGGAACGCCCCTTTTAAATCGCAAAAATGTGACGTCATCTAAAGAACGGACTAATGAACTAAATTCTGTAGATGACGCGTCATGACGTAAGCCAATGAATTGTCAATCACATGTCAATCATGCTGCCGACCCTGGGTGGGGCGTAAATTGGCTGCTAAATGAGATTTGGCATCAGAAAATTAGTCTTAAATCACTACTGTGTTTATTTTCATGGATTTTTTTTCGGCAGACCTATTTTACAAGTCATCAACTATGGAATAAGTGTCAAAGTACATTGTATTCTTTAGGTCCTTTAATAACAAGTAAAACAGGAAATGCATCCAGCATTCCAGGATGGCTCATGTTCTCGGTGGCTCCTCACTGAAGGTCCTCTTGATAAAGTCTTCCACTCACCTACATTAAAAATAATATATAACATAACAATGGGAAATGAAAGAGACATGTACATAATTTTGGTATAGTACTATTGCAATCATGTCTTACAATACCACATTATCTATCCTGGGGATAAAAAATCATCAAACAAGAGACCATAAACAAAATGACTAACCGGTGTGGCAGTGGGCCTAGGCAAAACAGACAATATGCAAGTCTTCCTGATGAGGGTCCTGCACTCCTTGGACAGGAATTCTCTGTGGCACCGCAGCTTCCAACAGTTCCAACATTTCCAACTTTGAAGGACAGTATCAATACATCAAAAAGCTTGTTATTTTGTAAGCCTCTTGTTTTACAGGACAGACACAAAATATTGACTAACCGGTGTGGCAGTGGCCCTGGGTGGTGCAGATGATATGCGAGTCTTCCTCATGAGGGTCCTGCGCTCCTTGGCCAGGAGATCCCTGTGGCTCTGCAGCTGCTGGTCCAGGTACTCCTGTCTCAGCTGGAGCCGGACCTTGGCCAGGGCCAGCCCATCCTCTTCCAGCTGCTTGTAGTGTCTGTTCAGCAGACCAATTGACAGCATGGCCCATCGGTGGACAGCAGCATTCTGTAAGGAAGGAAAATTCACAGGAGCCCTTTTTAACTAAAACATTCAACATAATGCGACCCCTTTATTCATCATTTCCAGCTGCTTGTAGTGTCTGTTCAGCAGACCAGTTGACAGCATGGCCCGTTGGTGGACGGCTGCATTCTGTAAGAAAAATTAACAAACTCTTTTCTTTTTTTACCTATAAACACTTGAAATTTTCATCTGTTTTTTTTGGGTTTTCATTCAGCTTAACAGATATTCAATTAAACAATCTTATCTATTCATCGCACCTTCTAAGTTTTATTCATCAACCATTCTGTGTGCATAATATCTCAGTAGATTTAATTTGCTAATTATCATGACCTTTTTCATTTAAACGACCTTCCTACTTAACATGTATAGATTAATTCTTGATTTCCATTTGTAATCGTAAAACTAAAATAAATTAAACAATTGCCTACAGGAAATTAAAACATCCAGACAAGCTCATGCGACAAGGAGATGAACATTTTAAAATGATAGAAGCCTACCTTGGTCTTGCCATCATCTTTGTCATCTGCTTCACTCTTCATTGTAAATACAGGGGGTGGTGCACCTACAAATAGAAACACAATTGAGAATCAAAATAAACAGAAATTGACCACACACAAAAACACACACCTTTTTTCTATTATTAATATATTATGTGTATCAATGACAATCAAGATTTTAATCAAACTAGCTTCAGGCTACCAAAATTTGATCTTTATATTATATTATATTCTTTTCTTTTGTTTTATATTTTTATATTCTTCATATAGGTATGTAAATATTGTATTGTGTTTAATTTTTTATAGTGTATCTCTTCATTACTATAACATGCTGGGTGCCCTTACTCGACAAGCTTTATGCTTCTTATAGGTGCCACCTGTTACATTGTAACTGTACAAATTTGTATCTGATTTTTTATCTGAAATAAATGTTGAATTGAATTGAATTGAATTGAATATATTATACAACAGACCTTTTTATAAAGTACATTGGGCGAAATGTTTCAGGCCACAACAAATTTGAATTAAATATTAATATTAAAGAAAGATGCTGATTGTTACTCACCCACAATGTTAGAAACATGAACGGCAGCCGTTTCATCACCTGTCCAGGCTCTGCAATGAATAGAAAGAAGGAAAGTAAAACAAGCAAAGTATGAAGTTCTACAAATTCTTGGAAAACCTTTAACAATCATTTCTTCATTTTCAGCAGTTCTTGCCTACATATACCAAATGACATTTCTATTCAACCTTTTATTGAAGCAATGTGAAATATATTCCCATGAAACAAAACACTGACAAACTTAAGAAGCAAGTGAAACAACAAAGACTTCCAGAGTAAATTATGTAAACACGCTTTTAAAACAATGTGCTTAAATCCTTACACCAAACTCAAAAGTTCTGTCGAATTTTCCCACTGAAAATAATCAGCATCACAACCATTGTTACCCTGCAAAAATTATTAGGTGAAACATAGTAGACATTGTCATAGTAAATATTTTGTTTTACATTCTGATGATCATCTTTAGAATTAGACTTTAAATAATGTTATGTTTTGTGATTTTCATTATCATATCAAAAACTAACAGAATTTTAATGTTTTCTTTGATCTATCACATTTTTTTATAGATAACATACCTTTTGACAAGCATGATAAGACAGTTGAGCTGATCCCTGACGCGCTGAGTTTCTGCTTTACTCTCCAGGACATCGTTTCTCATCTTGGCGATGGCTTCCCGGAATGCCTTGTTGTCGATGTTCGCACTCGACAAGGACCTCTGATGCTGGCGATTCATCTTGTCAAATGCTGCTTTGACAAGGCAAGGGCACTGTGTGACGGTGGTAAGTCTAAAAGAAAGAATGAAAAAAGGGGAGAAAAGGAGGCAAATGTCAATATGAAACTTGTTTGGGAGTGTCGAGATCTCAACTGCACCGCATGATTACAGAAAAATGCACATATGGGACTGGGATAGAACTTCCGTGAAAACCATTCCTGCTTGAAAGTGGAATAGTATAGTGGATCTTGCATTGTAAGCCATGAAACTCTTCAAACATGTTCTTAGCACTTACATATTATTAATAATTACCAGAAAACATCATATAAACATAAACAAATTGTTATTGAGATGGTTCAACATACCAATTAAACACGGATCTCAGCTTCGCTTCGTCGGTTGCTCAGCAATAGATTTTAAACGTAGAGGGCGCAAAGATTTACGTTTAAACTCGTTCTCCTTGCTCAGTTGCTGGATAGGGGGATTAAGGCAATTTATTTGGTGTGAATACTCACATTAAAATTCATAATGTCCATGTTCAATCAAACGCATAATATATACCATTTTATTTATTTAACAAACAAAATATAGCTGTATTCATCAGTAAGGGCTGTTATAGAGAGCTATCGATTGCTCTGATAATGACTCTCTCTGCAAAGCACTTGTTTCCCACCCATATACAATAATAATTTGTTAAACTTTCGAGCCGAAAATGTTAAAACAAATAAACTAATATATTATTGGCTAATTTGGGGAGAGAAGGGGGGGGGGGGGGGCAAATACCTCCCCCCCCCCCCCCCCCCCCCCCCCAATTCAGAAGGTCCACTTTTTGCCGGTCTTGGGTCCACTTTTTTACCGGTCTCGAGTCCACTTTTTATTGGTCTCGACCATCTTAACCGGCTTACACTACTCTCAGCCTGTGGTCTCGTCCTCGAAATTTTTTGCCAAGTGGTCTCGGTCCCGTTTTTGTAAATTACGCACCTCCCAATGAAAAATCCTGGCTACGGGCCTGGGTAAAGTATACGTTTTGCTACTATGGTCTCCCTTTATATTTTTCTTCATGTTTTCTTCATTATTTGATAGTATTAAAGCGCTTTCTACACTCGGTTTCGACAACAGAGGTAAGGATGTTTCACCGCAAGATAAGTCCATTATCATTAACCCGTTCAGGACTGGTGCCGAAAAAAACCCCCACATGCTCACTGAGCAATGACTCAGGTCTATAGCTACATGTTAAAGGGGTAGTTTAGTTTTGGTAGAGAGGGCGCTGCACATCACAATTTTGTTGTGAGGTAATGAAAAACTGAGTGTCGAATTTGAGAGAACATGCAATTTTAATGGCAGAATAAACTTTATTTGGTCAAAATTGACCCAGAAACGGCTGAAATATCAATAAATAAATCTGATCTTATAATTATTTGGGGCCCAAATAATTAGATGATTTTTTCAAAAAATTTAAAAAATGCTTGGAACTTTTTCAAAAAATTTCAAAAGCGTTTTTAAAATAGTTGTTGATGATCTCTCTATTTAATCATTATGTCAATAAAACATCACATGCATAATTTTGTATGAAAAATGGTTGAAACCAACGCCTTTTTAGACAGCGCCAACTTGTGTTTTAATGGCTCTTTTTTAATGATAACGGGCTTTTTACTTGGTCGTTTGTAATTTTGTATACCTTTCGAGCATGGTGGATTTATAACTATTAGTTAAAAATGTTACTGTCCAGGTTTGGTTACTAAAGTTCAGCCTTACCAAAACTGTACTACCCCTTTAAAGCGAAATTAATCAATCCCGAACAGTCTATAGGGGTAGTTCAGTTTTGGTATAGAGGACGCTGCACGAAATAATTTATTTGTGATGATGAAAAAGTGAGTGTAAAATTTGAAAGAGCTTACAATTTTAATAACAGAATAAACTTTATTTGATCAAAATTGGTTCAGAAACGGCTGAAATATCAATAAATATATCCGATCGGAATAAATCTGGGCCCCAGATTTATTCGATGATTTTTTGATTTTATTTTTAAAATGCTTACACTTTTTCAAAAATTGTCAATAGAGGTTTTCAAATAGTTGTTGATGAATCTGATGATCTCTTTATCTAATCATTATTTCAACAAAACGTCATGTATAATTTTGTATGAAAAATGGTTGAAACCAATGTTTTTTTCAGAGAGCGCCCTCTTGTGTTTTAATGGCTCTTTTTTATGATAACAGGCTTTTTACTTAGTCGTTTATAATTTGCTATACCTTTCGAGCATGGTGGAGTTATAACTTTTAGTTTGTAATGTTATTGTGCAGATTTTGGTTACTAAAGCTCACCTTTACCAAAACTGTACTACCCCTTTAAGATGAGAGGGGTGCATTGGGAGGGGGGGGGGGGGGGGGGGGGGGGGGGGGGGGGGGGGGGTGGGGGGGGGGAGGCATCATCCTAGACACGCTGCATGTACACGCGTGACGCATTGGCGTTATAATAACACTTCTGCCCGAGTTACTACTAATCGAATGAGTCATTAATTGGAGG
>JBAMJV010001552.1:0-52575 GCA_037951105.1 Echinarachnius parma | reverse complement strand
GTGTGTGTCAGTGCATGGTGTAGCGTGTTTGGACCATAGAGGTGTATATAAGAAAGTTTTCCTATAATACAGCTCTATGGTTTGAAATGATTGGTTGATGGCAAACAAATTAAGTATTATATTGGTGACACATCGGATGCATTAATTTATTTGTTAAATAATATTTCCCCTTATGTTTTTATTTTTTGTCAAATTAATATTATATAATTATAATGTTATACAATATTTGACTGGTACTATATAAGGCTCCTAAAAAGGAGGCAGCTAAATGACATTTCGTGGGAAAGGTTTGAAAATAATGATATTGACCAAAAATACTGGTGGCAACAATATAGCCTTGACCAACTGTATATACTGACAATAAATATATTGGCGTAGTGCTTATCAGTAAGGTGCTTGCAAAAAAATTGCCCCGAGACCACCTCCCCCTCCAATTAATCCCAGAGCGGGTCTAGCACAATGAATTTTTGTCAAAATGTTTCTTTTTTCTTTGAAAATTAGGCACCTTCATCATATCAATCCGGGGCGGATCTAGCTTTTTGCTAAGGGGGGGGGGGGGTTGACCCAATGACGATGCGGAGCATCGTCCATGAGCCGCAAAGCGGCAATTTTTTTTGTTGCTATTTGAACCCCGTAAGTGATTTTTAATACTTTTAAAAACTTTTTTCACTGATACATTTTCACTTGGCAGCCCAAGGGGGGGGGGGGGGGGGGGGGGGGGGGGGGGGGGGGGGGGGGGTTTAAACCCCCTAACCCCCCCCCCCCCCCCCCTGGATCTGACACTGTCAATATGTCCATAGAGTAACTATAATATTTGAGATTATTAACCATAGCAGACATCTGAGCAGGGCAATTTTAAAAACCATATTGCCCTCCAAGTTAAGTAGGCCAACAAAACTAGGGGTGAAAACAAAATCATATTGCCCGCTCAGAAAAGTCAATGGGATTTTGTGTGTAATTTGCCGGTCAATATGATCACACAGTAAACCAATGGACAAAATCATATTGACCGCTCAGAAAATTCAATGGGATTTTGTGTGTAATTTGCCGGTCAATAATATATCCGAGTATGAAGGCGCGCTAACAGCATATGACTGCGCAAAATCATACGCGCGTTATTAATGATTTGCGCGTGTCTAATTATGACGTAATAATGTGTTGCGCGCTAGCTAAGTAATGATTCTTTACAAACTGGGTTGAAGATGTATGCATTTTGGTTAAAACTTGAAGTAACATCGTTCAATAGTTAGAAGAATTGTGCAATTTGTACCCTTTAAATTAATATATTGCATGTTCGCTCGAGATGTCTGATTAGTTAATAATTACAATATTGACTGGACTTCGGGCTACACTACAAATATTGCCCTCACTACATCCATATTGCCCTCGTCTTCGACTCGGGCAATATGAATCTAGTTCAGGCAATATTTGCCGTGTCTCCCTCAAGGCCAGTCAATATTCTTTAAATGTCGGTGCCAAAAACACTTTTTTTTTTTTTTACTTTTGTACTTTAACGGCACCATACGTTCATGTTCTTTGGTCTTGGTTTTCCGACTCTGTCTCCGAGGTCTGCAGATAAAATCTGATCATTATGGAAAAGGCTAGATGCATTGAAAAGCAAGAATGGCTTGAAAATCAGCGCTTTCTAGACGATGGGATTCCAACGTCATCATCTCGTCAACAGGTAATTATTCAAGAAAAATATCGCCCTAAAATTGACCTTTCCCGACGTTTCATTCGATAAAAGTATTTGTATTGACCCATACATAGACATTTGTGTAAGTACAATATGCGTGTGTGAGAGCGTACAATTTATTGAAACTCGCGCACGAACATTCAAAAGTGTTTTGATCTATTTTACGTAGATTATGTTTCCGAAAGAATTTTTTAATATTTTTTATAGGAAGCCTTTTTTATATGTAATGTATTGGAAATTTTAAAATGTAAACATGGTCATGGACATGGTAAAATAATTGATTACTGATTGTGATAATTCTTTTTTCTTCAGTCTTTTCATTTTCATTTACCGTATTTGTCGGTGTATTACCCGCTCCGATGTATTAACCGCACCCCAACTTTGGCCATTTTTCCATGAAAAAAAAAAAAATTTGATAGTATAATTCTTGATTTTTAGTCTTTAGATGGTCAGCATTTTCTTAGGAAAGGTACCAAAATAGCTTATCTATCAGAGAAGTTTTGCCTATGAATTTTGTTTTATTTACTGAAGCCTCCGAAGTAAATAAAGAAAATTATCAGGCCTTCTTCACAGCAGAAGAATCTATAACTTCTGTTGAATTTGCCACACGAATCACTACACATGGGACTACATAAAACGTTAGACAACAAAACAAAGATTTCACCAATAAAACAATCAGAACGGAGATTTAAAAAAATCTGTACCTTAATGTTATTACTTCTTTCTAGTTCAAATTATGTTGAATCTACTCTTGAAACTGTTTCAGGGGATAAGAAATTACGATCGTTACTTGCGAGTGCATTGTACTGATATATACGATCACGATGTTGTCATGTCAGCTCACATGTTTTGAAGGGGTGGATTAGTATTTGAGTATTAGCGCTAGCACTCAATAATTTAGCATAATTTTGATGACATATCGAGTGCTACAGTGTACAACGTACCAATTTCTTATTTAGCACATGCGGAAATCGCACACGTGTGTGCATATTCAGCGGCGTGGCCTTTCACCTGAACGAGGGCCTGTGCTACCCGCAGCGCTAGCATGCACACCGCCGCGCCAGCGCGCACCGGCGCGGGGCCCGGGCGGCGGCTTGGGGTCGCGTCGGGAAAGAGAATTCCCGCCTGAGCTAGCTGCTCGGCCAGTCGCGCGGGTGCATGTTAGGATTCGTACTAAGATCGTGAATCTTCCAAGCCCCTTTCGCAGCAACAACGAGCAATATTTAGGAAGAGGTAAAAGAGAAACAAAAGACACTGCATGACTTGTTTTGGGGGGAATATGCTTGTATTTTCCGTGCATCGTATGAGTATGAATGCCTTGCTGAGGTGGACTTTGGTCACTTGTGAATCTTATCTCCGTGTATTAACCGCATTGTAATTAAGGCCGGCGCTGGCTAGGCAATTTGCGTGTACAATTTTCCTATCTCCGTGTATTGACCGCTCCCCCATTTTGGAGCTTTTTTTTGGAGAAAAAAGGTGCGGTTAATACACCGACAAATACGGTAATATAATTGCAGTTATTTTTGCAGAATTGTTTAAAATTTTATTTTTTTAATGTCAGAATTCAGAATGTATTATAAACATGTAGATAAAGGATTTAAGTAAAGTGATGACAATGTTTACTACACAATTTGACTAACCTACAACTCTGTGAGTGGTGATTGATTAGTGCCTGGTTAATAATATATGATGCGGTGTCCGAATACACTACGAACTATTCCCCATTCACCCTGTACAACGGTTGGCTGCAGCTCAGGGCGCGATCTCATTGGCTGCCTTGCTCATGACGTAGCTCCTCGGTGCACGTGCCCGAAATCAGCTTTGCAGCTCTGTGTAGAATATCGCATGGAGGTAGTATCGATAGCACGCGCGGGCGCAATTGCGGGCGGCCACGATGCCCACCCCTTCTCAAAGTATCGTGAGCGATACTACACGCCAGCATCTGAGACGGTACAATTCCATGCATATTACAGCGACTGCTCTCATACAACCACAACACAGGTATTATACATAGACATTATCAATCTAGAAACATCCACGAACACGATGCGACACCGACGGAAATTCGTAAGAATATCATGAAAAGTATACTACTTACCGAAATCACAGTAAGACCAAGGTATCGTATGGGCTTTCCGCTCTTGAACAGCACTTTCAAAAAATCGTGAAAAATAGAAGAAAAGTGGAAACTAGGCCGAGTTTGGTACCAGATGAAGCACAGTTGCAAGCAGAATCTTGTAGCACACCGCACGCAGATGTAGGGGTAAGCTAGTGCGCATGCGCATCCATTTCATTCATAAAAATCGCTCGATGCTGCCGTAGTAGTGACGTCACGTAATTAGATGAATACGTCGCTCGCTCGACGAAACCCGGAAGTAAACCCGGAAGCCATCCGTTCGTGCAATAGTTCGTAGTGGAATATGGCCCCCCTAATGTTTAACAACCGATATCTGAAAAAATATCTTTGAAGAGGCCACAAAATTCGTCAAGAATGAACTTCAAATGAAGATGAAGACAATGCCATACCTTATTTGCCGACTGCGATCGTAATTGTCCCGTAATGGCGATTTGCATTTCACTCCGCAAAAAAATCACATTGAAAGAGGGTGCCGTAATATGGCCCCCCTATTTACATGATTTCAAAGGTCCGTTTTCTTGATAAATGATCAACTTTTTCCAATAAAAGTGCCATCAAAGTGTTCTTAAAATCTTCAAGATTACATTTATCCACAAAATATTTGTATAAACTTGACAAATCTGCCAAATCTGAGCAGATTCTGAAACTATGTCATTTATCCCTGAGCAAACAAATTTCCCATTCATTTGTACACACTTGACTTTTAGCGCGCAGAAGATGGTTTTTGATTGCGCGATGAGTCTTATTGCGCTTAACCACAAATGAAATAGTCATAGAAGTATGAATAAACAAACCAACCCGTTTATAAGCAAAAGAATTCACTGCGCGGAATTATCTGTGTTAATGCGCTTAATCAGCTGATAAACAGGGGGGCCATATTACAGCACGGGCCATATTTGGTAGCCTGATCATACAACTCAAAGTCAAACTTTTGCCATGCCATGCCCATGCCGGCCATGCCAGGACAAATTCCTGCACTCAACCACTTGGTCTTGATTGTATGTCTTTTTAAAATTTAAATTTAAATTTTCTTTATTTGCAGGAAGAAGTAGAAAAACTAATTGATGCCAAGTTTGCTATGTACAGAGCGAGAGCCAAGAACTTACTTGCAGAAGATAAAGGGTTTGTATTTTAAAGACAGTTTTAAAGAAGAAAACAAACTTTTGCCTTAGAAATGTATCCCAAAATGTTGAGGCTGTACGTTAATTGTGAAAATTTACATTAGTAACTTACAATATTTTTTCCCCTTACATAGATATATTAAGTATGTCAATTGGTTTACAGTTCAAAATATGTTCCAATCTCCATGAGCCACAAATAAGCATTTATACATCTCAAATATTATCTGTTTTTCAGGATGCTGTTGAAATATTTTATATTTATTTGTTTAACAATTTAAGAAAAGATCTATCTGAACAAATGTGAAAAGAGAAATTGAAACGGGTATTTTGCAAATTAACTTTCAACAAATAAATAAAACATTTATTTTGTTTTAAACTCAGTTATAAAATGTATCTTGTATATATTGTGAGCAATCACAATTGCTTTTCAATGTTGATTAGATTTTTAAGAAAAGGACTTGCTACAAACTGCTCATATTTTATAAGAACATCTATTTAATGAATGTTAAAAAGAGAATCAACCAAGCGCCACATCTACAAAGTAAATGGTTCACTCGGGTGAACCATTTACACGCAATATATGCAAATGCGCTGGAGATAACAATACCAGCCATTCGTACACTGTTGCCGGTTCAACAGTTGACCGGCGTGTTTTAGGACGCATTGGTAAGGAAAACGGACGGGAAATAATCATTTTATTTCTACATTTTGCGGTCTTCAAAACAACAAAGTCAGTAATTATTATCAAAGTATATGAATTGTGGATCACATAAACGGAAGTTTTTTTGCATTTGCTGGTAAATTGAGGGAGAAATCAGCCAACAAAAAAAGTTTGTTTCCGTTGGATAGTGCAGCGGGCGGAAGAGGTAGATCTCCGCACAACCCTATTGTAATGAACCTATGTGTGCCAAGCTCCTGAGCTTTGTATTCTAGCAGCGTCTTTATAATCAATTAAAGTACATTTTGTGAATTTGTATATATAACTTTTTAAATATAAAACTGTACTTGCCCAACTGGGCATCCAAAATTAGCAGACTTTGTTATGTTTATCTTTGTTTGGGGCCACTCAATTTTGAATAAGGGCCTGCAAGATTTGATAAACTGGGTCACTATGAGAAAAAATTTAATTTCTAGATTTTTATTGTGAAGTCATAAATTGCATTTTCTGGCAGACATATTCTGAAAAAGTTCAAGCATCTATCGTTCCCTGCAACAAAGGCTTGAAACACATGTCTGATTCTTACGACTCATGCTAACACATTTCTTTGTACTCTGTGCTTCAAGGAAATCGTATATGTGTGGACTGTGGAATGTAAATAGTCATACCCAACCATGCAAGTCAAGAGAGCTTACAGCCTAAGACCATTTACATTGTACATGGTTTATAACGTGTATGTATGTATTTTCCATTTGTTTTCTGGCAGACCTATTCTGGAAAGGTTCAAGCATCTATCGTACCTCAACAAAGGCCTGATCCACCTGTCTGACTCCTACGAGGTGCTGGATGCCAGCAGGCCCTGGATCTGTTACTGGATCCTCCACAGCCTGGAACTGCTCAGCGAGAAACTCACCCCAGAGCAAACATCAGAGTAAGTCGGAAAGATTTGCAGTTTCAATCTACTATAAATTTGGTAATATTGGATGTTCATTAATTCATTAGTTCATTAATATTGCATTAAATTTTGTGAGCGCTAATTCTAAAACCAGTGAAAATACATTTTCATTACATTTATAATACATTTATTCAAATACATTTATCTATATATTTCTGGTCAGTTTCCCTCTGTTTAAAAAAAGAAAGAAAAACCACTTGTTTGATTGCCCAGAGCCAGTACAAATTAATTTCACTTACCTGAATGGTCAAATGATTATATTTGCTAACTTGTTTAAAATAATGCATTTACTTCCTAAGATATGGAACAAAAAATTATGTATTATTATCTTTAAATATTATGCTATGTTAAATATTTCAGATATAAAATTGTGATGTATTACTATGCATGAATATTAATGTCTTTCTTTTCATTGTGATCTAGTGTTGCTCAGTTCCTTGGCAAGTGTCAGTGTCCGGAAGGTGGATTCGGAGGTAAGAAACATCTTCCATATTTATGAATAGGTTTGTCCATATATCAGTGGACATTGATTTAGTCTAACACAAGGCTATTAATGCAGAACCAGAGTGCAAATAGTATTAGATTTTGATACTGTTCTTTTTTTGTTATTATTACAATTACATGCCCGCTCCTTGTCCGGTGATTGGAAACAAGGCTGACAAGCTATTCAGTTTACATATTCCTAATATATACGATGGAATAGTTTGAATCTTCTTGCATGTACATTGTTGTTGCTATGTCCAACAACCTAACTGCAAGCTTTCAGGTTGCCAGGAACAATTATTATTATTTTTAGTAATCCATTACCTACAGGAAACTGGTAGGTCCTGTATTAATACATGGAGATTTCAGAATCTAGTCTGTTTGTGAAAACTATTTAAGTTATGATAAAGAAGCCGTTCTCCCACCTCTATACATTAGTTGCTGATCTATAGGAAACTGTCAATTTCTTAAGCTGCTCTTCTGGGAATAATATTATTTAGTGTGCTATCTTTCAACCGTCATAGTGTGAAAATAAAACTTAGATTTTTTTTTTATTTTTTATTTTTTTTTGGGGGGGGGGGGGGGCTTATTTTTTGCATTTGGGGGGCTAACTCAAGTTGAGCCCTTATGTATTTTGTCACTGCTGCTCTTGTATTGTATATCTACTGATCTCCATTCATTATTTTGTGTCTGTAGGTGGTCCAGGCCAGGTTCCTCATCTGGCACCCACGTATGCAGCGGTCCTTGCTCTATGCACCCTCGGTACTGAGGAAGCTTACAATATCATTGATAGGTGAGTCAACTTTCCTTTGTCAGGGCTCGACACGAGCACTGGCCTGATAGTCCGGAGCTAGTAAGAATTGATTTTGGGCTAGTCAAATTGTATTACAATATCATTGATTGTTGATTCCTCTGTCCATTGTCAGTGCTCGACACTAGCAGTGGCCTGATGGCCTGGCGCCAGTAATAATTAATTTAGGGATAGTCAAATTTCATTACAATATCATTGATACTTGATTCACCTTTCTTTGTCAAAGCTCTACACTAGCACGGGCCAGTAAGAATTGATGTCGGGCCAGTAAAATTTAATTCAAGTTAGTTGCCTGATAAGGCACTTTGATTCTAAAATTGACGATGACAGGAGAAATATATATTTTGCCATTTATAATTGCAATTTTGATCTGTAATGTTGATTTAACACAATTGCTGATTTTTAGTTTGATTTGTATTGCAAGTGTTTGTAACTAGTGATCATTGATTGAATGCTGAAATTTTCCTTTCGCAGACTTGAGTTTTTATCTTACCATTGATACCAATATACAATTGCTTGACATTAGTAGTGGCCCAGTGCCTCCAAAAATTGTTTAAAAGCGTTGGCGATTTATGTAGACTGTGCATGCAAACAATTACAAAATGAGTCTGACACAAATTTATTTTGTTTTATTGAAATTGTTTACTGAAAACATGTTTGTTAGTTACTTAAAAATAATTGTTTCTGTATTCTTTTCTATTTTTTCAGGCGACCAAAATTGTTATTCGGGCCACCAGATATGTTAAAGACTGGTGGTTCAAAGGGCCGCTAGAAAATAAAGTTGATGTGGAGCACTGCAACATAATGAAGACGTCTTGTGTCCTTTCATATACCATTTTTGTTGTTTATGCATTGATATCAGTTTGAAAACCCCCTTCCACAACATCCTTTCAAAAAACCGAAGTTTGTTTCTTAAAAATTATAAAAGTGTGAAAGCTTCCTTTCAAAACATCCTTTCAGAAAACCTAGTTTGTGTATTACCATTGATATACAGTATGTGTGAAGCTACCTTACATTGTCTATTTATAAACCTCAATTGTTTTTGTAGTTGTAAAGTTTTATCCAGTTTTAAGAACTCCTTTCACATGTTCCTTTCACAGACCCAAGTTGCAATCCTACCTAATGAGAATGAGAACTCCAGAGGGATCATTCCTAATGCACGACACGGGAGAAGTCGATGTCCGGTAAGTTCACATTTCACTGATGTTTGATACCATAGAACATATATTTGTACAGCGGTCAAATAATACAGCCAACAAAAAGTTGCATTGTTTCTTTTATCACATTACACATTTTGTCTCTGACATTTTAGTTTACTGTCTCCTTGTTAATCCATCTTTTCTATATGGGCAACTCCAGCGTCACGGACATTACAAATCAGAGAATTTTCACGACTTTCCAATGCCACTACTAATTCATACCTCTAACTAATGTCTAACTTTTATTTTGATTACAAAGCAATAGTCTGGTTAAGTATGCAAAAAAAGATTCAGAACTTTTAGCCAATTCGTTACTGAGTAATTCTGCAAAATGTGCGCCGTCACGGACATTACATTTTTTGGACATGACTTTTTGCATCCATATACATATTTGCAAAAGTCTGTGAGTTCTGAGACCTCACAAAGGGGATTTAGATATTTAATTATAGACAAGGCAATGATGAATTGAATCCAAGTGGTATGTTGAGACACGGGCCAGGCATATGTGATCTAGACAACAAAACGTTGCGTCACGGACATTACATTTTCAGCGTCACGGACATTACACTTTTGTCCACTTTCTCTATACTCAGAAATAACCCGCAAAAAATGCTCCATTGTGCATAAAACTTTTGTAATTGTACATTTGATATGTAATCAAACGGTTTTGAGAAAAAAAATCATATTTCAACTTTTTTTTCAATTAGAAAATTTTTTTTAAAAATAGCAACAATTTTTTCCAAAATTATTGTACAATTTGAAATTTTTCAACAGAATGTGCAGTAAACCAAATGTTCAACTATTTAACACGATATTACACATTTTTGATGAGGTACAATGCTGTTTTGTGCAAAAAAAATTGTAAAATAAAAAAAAAGTTGTGTACATCATGGGCATAACACATGGAAAATCATGGACTAAGAGTATAATTTTTGCAATTTGATTATACTATATGAGATTTAACCATCTCTTTCTCCTCTCAGTAAGTTATAGTCAAGTCTTTATTGATTATTGAGACATGCATGTTCAAATTGAGCAAGGAATTTAGTTTCATAAATAGTTCAGAGTACTGACTCAAAGTTCACTATCTGATTAATGATACAATTTATTAAAATTTGTACCAGGAAGGTAGTAGTCCCCCTCTTATTTCAGATTATCTTATTTCTTGGCTAGAATAAGACATTTACATAAGAAAATAATGCTTGAACATTTTTAGCTCTGCTTTTTTATACTTTTCACTATGTATGTAATGTCCGTGACGCAGCCATGATGTAATGTCCGTGACGCCATTCTGGACAAACCATCAAATATTTTAGTAAATGCTCTTGATATACTTTATGATATCACATTCTAGCTTTGGAAATGAATTTTTAATTAAATTGAATTAGGACTTCTGCTTCTACAAAAACTTTTATATTTAAAACGTCACGGACATTACACATCAATGTTGTAAGAATCAAGATTTTATCCAAAAACAGTTTTCAAAAAGTAAAGATTTTTACACAATTTCCTTTTCTGTGATGTTAAAACAAAGCATACACAAGACATTAGAAGTAGAATTATTGTTCTGAAGTGATCCATATTTTAAAATTTTATTTCACAAACAACAGGTGCAAATTTCATAATTTTTGGGGGTAATGCGTATAATTTTTGTCCCAACTTCAATGGCCAAAAAAAAAATATTCTGCATTGAATTTCAAACTTTTTTCCTTTTGTCATCAAAATATGGTCCTTCCTCATTACTATCCAGTAGTTAACAAGGCTGTCCCATGAGTTTCATTTTTCCATCCTTGGGTGACATTTTTCGTGGAGTTGCCCATATATCCCTTCAAGGATATAAACACAAACTACAAACATACTGCATGACAACATTGCACAAACGTGACTCAATAAAACAACAATCTGAAAACAAAGTTTGTACTGATGGTCAGAGCTGAGTATTAATAACCGACAATCCAGAATGTATTTGAAAGGGCATTACATTTCCATGCTCAATAGAGCATATCTTTCATTCGATAGCGAAAAGAAATAGCACTTCTATGACTTGTTCTGCCACTTATACTTACTGAAATAATGAAATGATTTATAGCTCTTATTCAATTCTCATGTTTTCACTGTTTGTGACTTCTTCCAAAGTTGTTGTGAGTCTTTGGAGTTTGGTAATAGAGCAAGAATATATTTGTTTTACTTATTACGGTAACCTCGTTATAAAGAGCAATATTGTAAGCAAAACCTTTTTTTTTTTTTTTTTAAGTTATTTTGCTGGTCCAAGCTCCTTTTTCTTGCCTGTTATACATGTAACAAGATTATTTCCACTGTAAAAGACATTTACTTAATTTGTACTAGTTTTTTATTGTCCGTTTGTAAATTGTTTTTGTTGTTTTAAGCTAAAGGTAGTTAATACATGTTAAAATTGCACTACCTTTATTCTAAAAACTAACTTGAGACCAACATAATTACATATTCAGTGTAAGGTCATATTCCGTTTGAATATTACAGATATTCTCTCTGAAATTATTTTTTCAGTACATTACTTGCAGGTTAAAGGGGAATGAATTGCTGGAAATTTTGCTTGTTGTTAATGATAGTTCAGAATTCCTGTCACTTCAAGTCGTACATAGTTCCTCCTAGGTATCACTAATAATGGAAATAATCAATGTTTTTGGAACCACTATCAACTGTTTTGGCTGAGCAGTTGAGGCTGCCACATTTTCCAACGGTTCCGTACGAAACGTCATCTGAGCGTGCACTAACAAAAGCAGGTAATGTAACCGTTGTTGTTGAATCTGCTGCTATGTCAGTGGTTACGTAACCTGCTTTTGTTAGTGCACGCTCAGATGACGTTTCTTACGGAACAGTTGGAAAACATGGCAGCCTCCAGTGCTCAGTAAAACAGTTGATAGTGGTTTTAAAAACATTGATTATTTCCATTATTAGTGATACCCAAGAGGAACTATACGACTTGAAGTGACAGGAATTTTGCACTTATCAGTAACAACAAGCGGAAAATCCAGCGTTTCCTTCCCCTTTAAGGAATTGATATATAGGATTGTACGTTTAAATTTAGAATCAATGTTTATTTGTTACTTCAAAGGGACCAGACATATATTACAAAAATTAACATTGGAGTACTCACCCCCGATGTAATTACTGACAAATGCACATTCTGCAAAGTTTCTATCCATTTGCTTTATTCAAACAGGAGCGTGAAGCATATAATAAAAATGATAATAATAATGCATTTATATAGCGCCTTTTCCATCTAAAATGTTCAACAACAAAAATGTACATAAAACATACATCTACAAGGTACATTGTAAAATTATGAAACATTACAATTACAAAACATCCAAACAATACAAAAATTCATTTTTTTGTTATTTTTGTTCAATCATGAATGGCACAAAGGCACATGTATAGTCCAGGTATACATATTGGTGTATATTCATTGCATGTTGGCCTAAAATGGTGTGTGTTGTACATTTATTTTGTGTCTGTGTTTGCATTTGTGGGGTTTGAATAAGAAAAATGTGAATGGTTTTCAGCCAACCATGCAAGGGAGCTACAAATTAGAATCATTATCACATTTATTCATATATACTGTAGCGTACATACATTTTTAATCCAAAAATGTCAAAAAGTATATTAAACGGATAGTTTAGTTTTGGTTTGGATGGCGCGTCGAGAAATATTCTTTTGTGAGGTTGTAAAATTTGAAAGAGCACTCAAAGACAGAATCAACTTTGTTTGATTAAAATTGGAAATAGAAAAGGTGAATGCCATGGTTTATTTTGATGGTGCTTGACTTGTAACCAGCTCATGGGCAGCCTCTGTAAAACTGTACAATAGTATCGTATGAATTTAGTCATGATTATCATTTCATCACCACCATTGCCTCAACCCTCATCATCTCCATCATCTTCATCATCATCATCTTTATCATCATCATCCCCATCATCAACATAATCGCCATCGTCATCATTTTCATCTTCTTGATTAATGGTATCGTCATCATCATCATTATCATCATCATCATCATTGTCATCATGTTCAAGATCATCATCACTTTTATCGTGTTCTTCATTCTCACTACCATATTCACTTATCCTGACACGCACATCATCATCATCAGCTATTGAGGTTTGCACTTCTTTTTCTTCAATTCTAGTTTCATTATCTTCATCATGAACTTCTTCTTCATCATTGCTATCATTTTTCTCACTGTGATCATCATCAATGGTGTCATCACTATTTCCATCATCATCATCTCCACCATCATTGCTATCATTTTTCTCACTGTGATCATCATCAATGTTGTCATCACTATTTCCATCATCATCATCTCCACCATCATTTTCCTCACCATCATCATTATCATCATCATCACCATCATTATCATCATCATCATCTTGCCCAACATCCTCACCATCGCTTTCATGGTAGATTTCAGATTCTTTATCTTCATCATGATCATCCATTTCATCATCATTATCATCACCTCCATTATCAGACATAGGAAGTTCCACTGAGCTCATTGTATACTGTGAAGACCTTGAAAACTGAGCTGTGAATTGCACCGCTTTTGCTTGGAGCAATCTATTCTTTTGCTCCTCCTCCTCATCATTAATGTGACCATCATTATCACAAACAATTTCTGTGTCATCGTTGTCTATGTCAATTTCGAGTTCTCCATCGCTGCCATCATCCGCAATCGTGGTGTCTTGCGTTTTCACATTAGCAGTCTCTCCACTTTTCTCGTTCAATATTTCACCATCAACCTCAGTGACTTCCACTTCAGATGAAGCCTCTTTCTGGCCTATCTCCTTGGAAGTTTGGACAGGTTCAACATGAGCTGTCGATTCCCTACCCCGATGTCCTAGCTCTTTCTTTGAATTTTGTTGATGTGGTGACAGCTTGTGATTGTCTCTGGCTTGGAATTCCTCCTCAGATGGTTTTGTTTGCGCCGTTTCTTCCTTGGGATCAGCCACTTCCTGTTTAGTATCTGATGTTGTAGCTGCTGTGTCATCCTTTGGTTGGGATGATGAAGCAAGGTTGGTGTGATTTGCCTGGATTGGTCCTGTGGATACTGGCATCCATGGTGTAGGGGTGACGCACAGCTCCTTAAGATTCATGGGTCTGTCCAACATCCCCAGAAGATTAGTCGTACGCACTTTTCTCTTGAAACGTTCATGTCCTGGAGTTGGGAAAAATGAAATGAGGGAAAGAAGAGTTACAGTGACATTTGAATGGAGAGGTCCTGTGGATACTACTGGCATCCATGGTGTGGAGGTAACACACAATTCTTTAAGGTGCATGGGTCTGTCCAATATCCCCAGAAGATTGGTCGTACATATACTCTTCTCTTGAAACGTTCATGTCCTGGAGTTGGAAAAAAATAAATGAGGGAAACAGGAATTAAAGTGACATTTGAATGGAAAGGTCCTGTGGATTGGTCGCTAGATTCCCTGCTGGGAACCCCCACACAAACATTTATAAGTAACAAACAAAATTTCCCAACATCAATTTGTATGGGTGTTTTATTTACCTTTCTGAGATGATGCTCCCTCTCCTTCAACACCAATCTTTTCCAATGTCCCATACGAAAAATCCATGGTCAGCGAGTCCTGCTGATCTGGACCGTGTGGCCATTTCTTCTCCATCCTCATCTCCACCTCATTAAACCCAATGTGCCCCCTGTGGTCCCACTCGTACACCTGTCTGCACCTCCTGGAGGACCTCTTCCTGCTTCCCTGCTGCCTGTTCCCACGGCAACCACCATAGTGATAGTTGTTGCTGCTGCTGTTGATCCTCTCAGACTTTGTCCTGTGCCTTCGGAGAATGTCCGGGAGCCGTTGGTTGTGGTTGCTATAGCTTGGGGTTGAAGCGGATTGCTGTGAGGGCAGAATAGGGAGTGACTTGACACTGTGCGGTCTGCTGTCCACGCTCTGAGAGTCGGTAGACCTTAGCGGGGGCAAGAACGGTTGCTTGGGCTGGGGGCGTGGTCGCTGGTTCTTGTTCCAGCACCGACTTGCTAGATTCTTGATCTCCAAGGTAGAAGCAGTGGGAAGCAGATTGACTCTTTGCCTGTGGATGTCTAAATTAATAGTGTCCGATGTAGGGACATTACTAAGGGCATTGACCCCACCTTTGTTGTTGTTGTTGATTGGTGGAAGGACCCGGGACAGCTTTGTTCCAATTTCTTCTGGTGAGGTGGTCATGACTGTGATTCAGCTGTCAGTTTACAAACCTGTGTCTTTAATCTTTATCCGTTTACTTTTGTTTGAATTTGAGACCTTCAGAACCATTCTGTCAGAGAAAAAAAGAAGAAATTACTCTATTTATAAAGATTGACAATATTTGATAATTCAGTTAAGGTTTCCTGAATATTGCTGTTTTGTAGAATAGTTCTTACATATCCTTGACGGTTTTTATCGTTATTCTACTTAAAAGAGTGATTGACTATTTTGATCTTTGATCTATGATCTTTGAGTGTTTTTGAAACATTTTTTTACAAGAATATTGGGCTGTAAAGTTGCAGTAAGTTTTTTAAAGGGGACCAACAGGCAAAGGACAACACATTATTATATGTTTTGGTACCGTTTTGTGATATCAAATAGATACCCAACATTTTGCAAAGGGTTGTGTATTTCATAAACAAAGCAATTAATTTCCACCACTTACGGAACCACGGCTATCTCCTGGTTCCACACGGACCAGGCATTTGCGAGTGCGCCAATGCAATTCACGCGTACGTCAGTAGAATCCCGGATGATTCGTTCGCTCTGCACAGAGCGCCGCTGGCTCTGCTTGCATAATAGTCTGCGCATTCAGACTGCATGACCGCATGGCTGAGAATGGTAATGCGTTTTCCAATTATATATTTTTTTCTGAAAACATATTTTTGTGAACTTATTGAAGGAATGGAATACTAAAGATGTTACCATTCTATAATAAGATTATTATTTTGGGGTGGTGGTACCCTTTAACTGTCTTTGTTCAACTATTAGTCATGAGACTGTAGTCCAAGGCCCATATTCATGAAAGCCTGCTAGGTTAGTTCATGCTAAGTGTATTTTGGATGATGTTGCTATTTATTAAATACACAATCTTTTAGTTGCTAACTAGGGTTAACTTAGTAGGTACATAGGGCTAAACCAGCTAACCCTAGTTGGGGACTAGGAAAACCGTTTGTAGCACACTCAACTGAACCAATTGAAATTTACTTAGCATGGAACTAAGCTAGCAGGGTTTTATGAATATGGGCCCAGTACTTTTGTGTATATTGTATAGTAAAAGAAGAAAAATGGAAGGGACTTCAGATGAACTTAACAATATTTTGTCTTCAACATGTTTAGAATATAACATTTCATCATGCTACCAACAAATCTGGAAAAGATGAGGATTATTAAAGCTCTTTTGACCATTCAAAAATCTAGTTCATCTTGATAAATTATTGTATTTCAGTTGTGTTATTTTAAGTAACTAGTACATTAAATTTGAAATGTGAATGTAAAGTCAACAAATTGTACTTACATGCCTCTCTGTGCATTCTCAGTAGTTCGTGAGGTACATAATGTGCATAGTCCACTGGTTAAACAATTTCATAGGCTTCTTTTTCAAATTTTAACAATGATGTGCAAGAAATCTTGTCCAATATGAGGCAGAAGAATCACAAATAGTGCTTAGATTTGTGTGGTTGTACGCTTCTCTACCTTTATGATGACAAAATATTTGTTTCTTTCACCGACAAAAAGCTTTGAGCACTTAGATATGTAAACTATCTGTTTCTCCAAACTTCTGTTGTATGTTGCTAGGTCACAATCTTTTCAATGTTTTTTCAGACATTTCTTTAGCTCCTCTGATCTGCACAGCATGTGCACCTGTAACTTGATACGCTCTATGATGCTATGCCTTGAGCTCCACCATGGAATGTCACGTTAAATCTGTTGTAAATCAGTTGTCGCGGCCCATTTATGGGAAAAAAAGCAGAGCAAACTTGATGAAAGCCTGTTTGATCCCCCACTAACTTCGTAGAGGCCCCCTTGGAGTGATGTGCTTTTGTGCTCTCTATTTCTGTACATTACAGTCTGATTGAATCAGATCACTCATGCCTGAGGCATGTTTTTGTCGTTGCCATTCCCCAGTTGCAATTACTGAACCCCCTTATCTTTATGTATACGCAATGATAAAAACTAACTTTTTTTGTCTTGTAGCCCAGTCAGACAAATAAAAACAAATTTGTGTGTGTGTTTTCTTGCATTTTAGTAGCCCAACACCTGAATCCTGTGGCCCCAAACAAAGAATTTAAACAAATTATATTTTGCGGAATAATGCAACAGTGAAATTTGGTGGTTTAAAGCTAATTTGAATGGCCCCAGGCCAGTGGGTCTGTGTTAATTTTGAGCATTGATATCTAAGTTTTGTTCTTCTTTATGATTGTTTTTATTGTTTATTTTTCTTTACCCGTTGTTACAGAATTTGTTAACTAGGTCAGCACATTCAGCAGGGTCACTGAACTACATACAGTATTAATGAGAGCTTAGAAAGATTCTATCAAAACATGCTCTAACTACCACCTGTATATTAAGATTACCTCTCTATAAAGACCACTTGTCTTGATTCCATAACAATACAGTCAAGCTGTCAAACCTGTGTATAGCGACCGCCCAAGGGAACCCAAACAAGTGGCCACTGTAGACAGGTGACCTCTATAGACAGGTTCCATAACATTGATTTTCTATGTAGGGGATCACTTTGGTGGTCACTATACTAGGCATGTTGGCCACTAAGACAGGTTTGACTGTAGTTTGCATGCATGTGAACTTTCCTAGATAGAGACATCTGCTTTGATGGTCTATTTTTATATCTAGACATGTTTATCTGTACCAGTACGCCAAACATCTCATTGTAAAGATTTCATGACATCAGTACTTCAATTATTGGCTTTGCTGCTTTGGAGTAGGGGCAGGTGATTTCCTGGGTTATAAATAGTAAAGTGAAGAGATCCATTAAAACAACTGTCAAAATAGGCATTGGGGCATATATTGTAGCAGTGACGGCCATATTCAATATTTATCAACAAACGCCCCCTCTCTCCCTCACCCCCCCCCCCCCCCCTTGCCTTCTTAATTTCAGTAAGTTGCCTGCCTCTGTCTTTCCTCCTCTAAATATTTTTATTCTGGTGTGTTGTTAGTGGCAACATATTTCATTTATTTTTGCCAGGGGGTATATACTGTACATCTCTTGCTCTCTCTCTCTCTTTCTCACTTTTGCCCGCTTTCTTTCTGTATATCCTCTGTTACCCCCTCTCTGTCTTTCTTCCTATATATTTGACCATTAAAAGTTTGTGATATACTTTTCATCTGATGCAAAATACTTCTAAAAACTGCTTATTTACTATAATAACGCCTGTGTAATTAAAATGAAAGTCCATATTGGGCCTAAAATCCTTGCAGAATCTTCAGATGCAAAATGTTAGGATAAAAAATTTAGGCCCTATATTGACACTCATACTTTTCATCTGATAGGTTGTAGCAAATTTTTTGTCCAAGGTACTTTTTATTCTGGTAAGTGGTAGCATATTTTCATAAATTGTTTGTCCAGGTTAATTTTAATACATGGTAAGTGGGAATATATTTTCATTTATTTTGTTTTTTCCAGGGTACTTTTATTCTGGTAATTGATACGTGGTGATTGGCAGTTTAATTCTCCAAAATACTCCATAGGAGTTTTAACTGGAGGTGGGTGATAAACATAATATTTTCATTTATTTTTGTGTGTGTACAGGGGTGCGTACTGTGCAGCAGTGGCAGCTATCCTGACAAACACAGCCACTACAGAGATGTTTGATGGAACAGCAGAGTGGATTGTCAGGTATGGGAAATTATAGATATTAACTTTTTTTTTTTTTTTTACTAGTGGCCCGGTCGGCCCTGGAAAATACAGAGACTCATGCAATTTTGCTTGCCCCAAATAAGAAATGGCTGGCTGAAACAAGGATGGCCCGAAACAAAGAACATTAAAAAGTCTGTTCATTCTGGTTGCCCAGCTGGGCAAGTAAAATTTGATGGTAAAAAACAAATATTTCATGATCCGAAGCTCAATTTTGGTGGCCCCTGGCCAAGCGGTCCTGTGCTAATTTCATGCATGGCTGTTTTCAGTGTGTAAAAGACTTATGATTGTATGATTGAAACAATCATATCTTCGCCATTTATTGACCAATTTGTTAGAACAAATCATCACATGAAAGCTTATGATGAGGCCTTTCTAATGGTATGACAATCTACATTTTGATTTTTACCAACATGTGCAGGGTTTTGCTATAGCCGGTCACATATTGTCTAGGAACTTATGAAGGGATGTTAAGTTCCTGTGACAATATAACTAGTCTGTTTCTGCAGATCCATCAATGTTTGTATGCTGTAGAGTGTAGTTATGATACAAAAGTGAATATAAATACTTTTGGAGACACATATTTAAATGGTTGCTGGTGGAATGGATTATTAAAACTAATCACTTTTATATTGTATACTGAAGGATTATTTTGTTGGTGTTTGTTCCTTTTAAAGGGATCTAGTATCATTGTCTAAATCCACAAAGTTTACTCAGAACTCAAGTGGTTCTCTCATAACTTGTTGTATTTGTATTACCAATAAAAGGCATGGAACAGGTTTTGTTCTTTCAAATTTCCCTTTCGTTAAAAAAGATATTTACGATTGAAGTGTTCAGATTTTTAATTATCTTTTGGAAAATTGTAACCCTGTACAAAGTCAGTGCAATGAGTTATTGAACATTACTTTGCATTTTCGCCCATTGCTCGGCCATACGACATCCATTTAACTTGAGATTTCCACACATTACTTATTGGACATATCAGATCACAAAAATACACATTATATCAAATATTCATCACTTTTTGCTCATGTCAACAAAGTTACTAGATCCCTTTAACTGTCTAAACTTTTACATGTACATGCTTGATATCCCAGAAATCAACTAGATATTTTCCTTTTATCTCTTGAAAGGTGTCAGACGTATGAAGGTGGTTTTGCTGGCATACCAGGCATGGAGGCGCATGGGGGATATACATTCTGCAGTGTTGCTGCTTTGGTGTTGCTTGGACATGAAAGGCTATGCGACATCCCATCATTATTGGTAAGATATTTGTTATGAATAACTTTAAAAAGAAGTTGCAATAGATATTAAATGAAAAGGTAGTGTCAATTGATGCATTGGTATTCTTTAGTGTTGCAACATTGGTGTTGCTAGGACTTGTAACGGTCACTTCCAGGGGAGGACCAACAAGCTGGTAGATGGGCATAGCTGCCAACATTTGGATTTTAAATAAGTAACATTTAAGCAAAACTGAATATGTGACCTAACACCACAAAACGACCAATAAGTCGGGAAAAATGATTTTGCTGATTTCCATATAACATTAAAATAGAAGTCATTACCTTTAAAATGGTATATAATTTGTCATATTTGGACTAAGCAAACCCTTTCAAAATGGATGCCAAAGATATGGGATATTGCTGAAGCATTTTTAAAATAAGGGAGAAATGGGCCGCTTAAAAAATTTGTGTCTATTCAAGCGCTGTTATAAGATCACATTTATTAAATGAAAAATAAATATTTAAACATGATTTCCGACGCTCAAAATTTCCCAGAAGGAAGATTAAGATATGCTTATTTAGGAAATATCAAAATCCTAAATCTCATATTTTGAACAAAATTTGACTATTTTAGCTAATAAAAGAGAAACTACCACAGCGACATAACGGTCGTTTTGTGGTGTACGGTCACATATCATGTGCGCGAAGCGCACATCATGAGCGCGAAGACCCTTTAGCCGGGGTCCAGGGCCCGCTTTAGGGCCCTGGAACATCAAGCGTGAAGTCCATTGCAGCCGGCGTCCATGGCCCTATTTTTCATCATTTTTGCACAATTACTAGGTATGATTTGGTCAGATTTACGCTTAAACGTTGTCTCTATACGTTTAAGAACGTGAAGAAAAAAAAAATCAATAAATAAAAAATAAAAATAATAATATTGTTTGTTTTGTTTTTTTCAAAATTCGTAATTATAGAAGGAGTATTCGTAATTTCGTAAAGAGGGTGGGAAATTCGTAACAATTACGAATTTTTCGTAACAGTTGGCAGCTATGGATGGGTACTAACCCTTCTAGTATAGGCTTAAATATTCATCATAAACACATTCATCATTGCAAAACTGCATCAGATGATGCTGTTCATTCAATTGTTTCTTTTTCCAGAGATGGGTATCACAGAGACAGATGAGATGTGAAGAGGGGTTCCAGGAAAGGGCCAACAAGCTGGTAGATGGGTACTACTCCTTCTAGTATAGGCTTAAATCTTCATCATAAACAAATCTAACATTGCAAAACTGCATTAGATGATTCTGTTCATTCACTCGTTTCTCTTTCCAGAGGTGGGTATCACAGAGACAGATGAGATGTGAAGAGGGGTTCCAGGAAAGGGCCAACAAGCTGGTAGATGGGTACTACTCCTTCTAGTATAGGCTTAAATCTTCATCATAAACAAATCTAACATTGCAAAACTGCATTAGATGATTCTGTTCATTCACTCGTTTCTCTTCCCAGAGGTGGGTGTCACAGAGACAGATGAGATTTGAAGAGGGGTTCCAGGGAAGGACCAACAAGCTGGTAGATTGGTGCTAGTCCGTCCAGCGAACTAGTTTCTTCCTCATGACGAGGTTTCAACAAGTTTTCAGTGGCAGGTTCTCAAACCTGCATGAGAGCATCTATTTTATTCAGTCTTAATTTTCTATTGGTTTAAACATTTTTTTTCAGAGATGGGTGTCACAGAGACAGATGCGATTTGAAGGGGGGTTCCAGGGGAGGACCACAAAGTAGCTATATGGGTGCTCCCCTTTTAGTATAGGCTTAAATCTTCATGATAAACACATCTAACATTGCTAAACAACATAAGATGATTCTGTTCATTCACTTGTTTCTCTTCCCAGAGGTGGGTGTCACAGAGACAGATGAGATTTGAAGAGGGATTCCAGGGGAGGACCAACAAGCTGGTAGATGGGTGCTACTCTTCCAACAATAAGCTAGTTTCTTCCTCATGGCAAAAGTTTTAACTGGTTTTTGGTACCAAAAACTCTGCAAAACTACATCCATTTTTTGTCTTCCTTTTTTCAAAACAGAGGTGGGTATCACAGAGACAGATGAGATTTGAAGGGGGGTTCCAGGGGAGGACCAACAAGCTGGTAGATGGGTGCTACTCCTTCTGGCAGGCTGGTATCTTCCCCCTCATCCACTCTATCCTCTCCAAGCAGGACGACACCGCTCTCAGCATGGAAACCTGGATGTTTGATCAGAGTAAGAACACTTAATAATAATAATATATAACATTTATACAGCGCTTAATACAATGTTTCTAAGCGCTTGACATACTTATTGCAATGCTTGAAATTTACTCTTTCGCTTGTGGCCCAGTTGGGCACATAAGAAACCCAGATTTGTCCAATATTAGTGACCCTAAGCCTGAAGCAGTGGCCCCAAACAAAGAAAACATGAACAATATGTTATATTTGGTTGCCCATTCAGGCCAGTGGTATTTAGCATCAATGAATTTGGTGGCCTGGAGCCAATTTTTAGTGGCCCCTGGCCAGTGGGCCTGCTGCAAATTTTGAGCTCTGTTAATTGGGTGATGGTGTGATTGACCATAGTCTGGGAGTAGTCTATCTCTCATAAACAGGACTTTGGCATTTATAACTAGAAGTATATGATTAGAAGTAATATGATTTGTTGTGATGGGGGTAACTGTGAATTTCATTGATTGCAAACAAATAGTTTATTGTTGTATGCGTTGTATTGTTCTCATCACCAGGAGCCCTCCAGGAGTATGTGTTACTATGCTGTCAAAATCCACATGGTGGTCTCATCGACAAGCCAGGAAAGTAAGTATTAAAGTTAATATGTCAGCATCAGGAAAGTTATGGGAAGCATCTATTTTGGCCAAACTAATTGATTAATATTGTGGAAATAGTATAAAAATGGGTTTGTATTGTAAGATCAAAACAAATTTAGTATTGTAAAATGCAGAACTATTGAAAGTTCCATGAGGGCCCCTGAGATGAGGGCAAAACTTCACCACCTTTCGCCTGGGTTCATCTGTATAAGTACCTGTTGTTTCACGCTCAAACAGTTGTGTTGTGTATTTGCCGATGATTGAAGAGGGGGTTATAAAACTGTTTTCATTTTGAACGTTTTATTTCTCAAATAGTAACTTTCAAGGTACTTTATTGTACCTACTAAACTGGTAAAATTTAATCGAGGATTATTTCACCATATTTGCTTTCAGGGCTCGTGACCTCTACCACACCTGCTACTGTCTTAGTGAATTGTCATTGGCGAAACATTTTCTAGCATGTCGACTTTGTGGAGAAGTGACGATGTTGTTATTGTTGTTTATGGTTTGGTGTATTGTATCTATAGTACAACTAGAAAAACATTATTATATTTCGCCATATTTGCTCTCAGGGCTCGTGACTTCTACCACACCTGCTACTGTCTAAGTGGATTGTCGGTGGCGCAACACTTTCTAGCCGGTCAACTCAGGGAAGAAGAGGTGGTGGGAGACCCCAAGAATGAACTAGTAAGTTAACCACCATTAACCAAACACTTTCTTGATATTGTTATCCACTAAGAGATAATAATTTGTTATGTCATGTGACTTAATCAATTATGAGTCACTGATTGGCTAAACACAGTCACATGATTTCTACTAAATTCAGGATGTTCAACGGCAGAGTGTTATGTTTCACCTATCAGAGCCGTGATATATACATTCAGGAAAATTATTATTTTACATAATATTATACTATCAAAGTTTGCCCGTATGTGCCCGCAATATTAACAATTAATATGCACAAGCCAAGAGAGATTCTATTATGACGTCACAATGACAGTATTGTAATATCACCTTGAAAAGTCACAATTTCTAATCGAAAGCGTAAAGATTTGTAACTTTTGTATTTAAACTATTAAAGCCATATAACATAACAGATGTTGACTTTGTTGTCGGGAACATCATGGAATTTTCCCTCTGGATTTAAAATGATATTTCGGGATTACAAGGAGCCCCTTAACATATCCCTTGGAGAGGAACACTCTGTGATGTTCCCTCCTGCGAAAGTCTATGTCTATGTATTATTACATCATGCCCTAGGTGCCTGAAAGCAACATGTTTGTAGCTTACACTTTGTTCAAAGTATCTGCATCTTGATTAATGCTGTTAGGTAAAGAAAAAATCCCGGATCGTTCTCGGATCGGTAGAATTCAAAATCGCTAACGAGATTCTCGGATCGGATCGGATCTCGGAAAAAAATAATATTGCAATTTGCTCTGAAAAAAATGCAGCGTTGTAGACTTATCTTTCTTGTTTTATATGCCAATAATATTAACAATGTTGACGCTTTGAGGCATGCACATATCAATCTTTACAGAAAAACAGTTACAGACTATTCAGAATTAACTAAGTTTCGCAAGAAAAGTATTTTTCCGAAGTGAATTGGGCCTAGAAATCGATCGTTTGTTCAGCATCGCGCCACACATTCACAGAACTCAGCCGGCCAGTCACGGGGAAACATCACATGAAAATATGTACGATCTTCTTGGTGAGAGCCTTCAAAAAGTGGCTATAAATTAGCCTTTTTGTGATCAACACAATTTTGGTAGTCTACTTACATGATAACATGGCATTTGAAAGCTGAACAGATAAAAAAAAATACCCCGAAAACAATGAAAAACTGCGCTGAATATATCGATAAATTTCCAAAGCACGTTCGTGAGGGAAGGTTGAAGTAGTTACGGTACCGGTAGCAGCAAGTTTTCGGGCCGCTGCACTGCTGGCATGTTTCACGCATATTCGCTCGTGTACGGGTCTTTGTTTCATACGCCGGATTCATCCGCGATCTGTTATGTATAGTTGTTATTTACCGATTTTTTTAGTAGTTGTTTGCATTGCTTTGGGGCTCAGTTTTTTTCTGTTCAGCTTTTAAACGCCATGCAATCATGTAAGTAGAATATCAAAACATTTAAACATGGTGCAAATAACCAAAATACGTATTTTGAGCCACTTTTAGAATGCACTGGCTGATCAGCTCGATCATACAGATATACATCTGAAGTCTCCCCGAGAGTGTCGGCCTAACTTTGTGTGCATTTCCGTCGGCAATATCGTTCAAATGACTAGCAATTTTGCGCATCCTGTTCAATTTTCGACTGCGAAACGAATTAATAAACAAAGAATTTCTCCAAAATAACCACTCATAAAGTAAACAATATTGATTCCCCCATTCTTTATTTAAATTACACTACTTAATGGACTGTCAAACATACACATTTTCAATTATTACTGGAGAAAATGGGTCGGCAAAATCTTCCGATATTTTCTACCGAGAAAATTTATTTCTCGGATCCGTCTCGGATCTGGCTCGGAAGCGATTATCGCCGGGAAATCGGATCGTTCCCGGATCGGATAACAGCATTAATCTTGATAGTATGGGAGGTTAAAGGGGACCACCAGGCAAAGGACAACACATTATTATATGTTTTGGTACCGTTTTGTGATATCAAATAGATACCCAACATTTTGCAAAGGGTTGTGTAATTCATAAACAAAGCAATTAATTTCCACCCCTTACGGAACCACTGCTATTTCCTGGTTCCATATGGGCCAACCATTTGCGAGTGCGCCATTGCTATTCACGTGTACGTTTGTAGACAATAGATTACCGGGCGATTCGTTCGCTCTGCACACATTGCAATTCACCGCACGCATCGCAGTCTACGCAATTCAGACCGCATGAAACCATGATTTAGAATGGTGATGCGTTTCCAATTATTTTTATTTTTTCTGGAAACATATTTTTGTGAACTTGTTGATGGAATGGAATACTAAAGATGTTACCTTTCTTTAATAAGAATATTATTTTTGGGTGGTGGTACCCTTTAATTAAACAGTTACCAAAAAGGGTACTGTCTAATATTTGTTATACACTACTGAATTACATTTTGATATCAATGATTGTATGTAGGGAAGAAGATATGATCTTCCTCTGATTACCTACCTATTTAGGCTTCCTTTTGTTCACTATCTCTTTTACACTCCCTGTCCCATTCATTTGTCCATGTTGCTTCCCTACATATCATCACCCACTGGGTCCTCATCCTTTTCACTCTCTCCTTTGAACTCGCCTATCCTATTCATCCGATCCTGCAACACACTTCACTTCACTTTCTTTGTCCTAATCCTCTCGCTCCCATCCCCTACACTCATAATCCCCTCTATTGTTCCTCCCCTATCAGTGCCCCAGCGCACTCCCACACCTCATCAACTGTCTTTTGTTCACATGTCTCTTTCCATTTCTTGATTTATTTCTTTGATCCTCCCTACCTCTATTCTTCTCTAAGCCTTACACTCTCATCACATTTTCTTTGACCGCAGCCACTTAAGGACCCTCCCATGCCTGTTTGACCTGATTGGTCAAGCAGTCCTGACACTCACCCACTCACAGTTGCTTTCATTGTTTTGTGTCTCCATCTCCTTTCCTCTTTCCAGCCCCCCTTCCATACATGTGTTTATGTTGGTATATATTCTGTGTTTTTTCTGTAGTAACTGTCATTTGTGCCCTGATGAAGATTCTGCTAGGATCGAAAGCTAGGCTGTATACGACTCTCAAGATATGATCTTGGTTGAATATGAATATGACAGGAAAATTGTCAAATGAACTTATTCTCCAAGTCAGTTGATCCCATAATAATGACAATTTTGATAATGCACTTGAACATAGATGTTCATGTACAGATTCAAGCGCTATTGGTAGTTTTGTTTAACCATAATTGTATCTATAATACATGTGTGTAAGAACCTTTCATTCTGTAAATGTGTGACAATATCCGGGGTGATCAAATTTCATTTCATTGCTTCACTTCCTCCAGAAACAAACGCATCCTGTTTTCAACATAAGTCTGCAGAGTGCCCACAATGCAACTCACTACTTCGGCAAGCTGTCTGTACCAAAGTATAGGTGAAATTGACTGACGCATAGTGATAGCAACAATGGAGTGATTATCAATATTTAGCTGTACATTATATGATTCAACTGCCCATTGATACATTAATACAGTAGGATCTGTCTTAGTGGCCACCTGTCTATAGCAGCCAACCTGCCTATAGTGGCCACAAAAAAATAGTCCACTACAGAGATAATGATGTTATTAAACCGCTTAAAGAGATCACCCGTCTACAGCGGCCACTTTCCTTGTGTCCCTTAGGTGGTCACTATATACACAGGTTGTACATGTACATAGGTTTCAATTGACTGCTTTTAGTTTAATATAAAGCTTCCCAGTGCCTAGAATAGGTCAAATTGAACGGCACAAAGTGGCAGCGACAATGGAGTGATTACTGATGTTAGAGGTACATTATACTTGGATTCAACGTCTAATACTCGGAGGCCATATGAAATTGTCTCTTCATATAATACAAGTAACACCTTCAGGGTGATTTGTAAAAAATAGTTATAAATCAATAATGTTTTGCAAATGTGTTATTGAATAGGGAAGACAAGAAATAACTGAAAACATTTTTGTCAGTTTTTCACAAACAATATTGAGATAACATAATTTCATCAAATGATGTATACATGAAATCTACACATGTACATTTAAGACCAACATGTACTATAAGCTAACATTCTAGCCAATGCAAATCTGAAATTGTATGAGTAGTCAGTTATGATGTCCGCATACATGGGACAATAAATGTATATTTCTTGGTGGGGAAGGTTGTGAGAATATATTTCTTTCATTAAAATGGACAAAATCCACCTGTATGAAGTATTAGTGACAAGTGAAGTTGTTGGTTTTTGTGATTTTGAAGGGGTTTTTTTCTTAAGATTTTTAGGTCAACTAATATCCGCCATTCAGCTAAGAAAGTATTACATTTTGATCAGTAAATCTTAGAAATTATATTTTGGTAGTACTTTTCTTTGATTATTTGGTACTAAAGGTAGAATATATTTTCTCAGGTAAATGGAAGATTGTACTGTGTATTCACAAATGGTGTGCACCAATTTATATGCAATACCATGAAAAGCCCCCCCCCCCCCCAACAACAAAAAACAGTAATAATAACTTTGTTTAAATAAATAAAATGCCTCTACATACATGTAGGTTTTGTTGTTACTTCTGCACATCTTGGATCAACCTCTTTCTTTGTACAAGGATTCTTAACGATATGTGTATAGCAAGTACATTTAGATTTAATGATTAGTCTATGTGAATTAGATGATTTTGTAATAGTTTTCAGATCAAATCTGTTATTTAGTCTCAAGATTAGTTTTTTTCATATCTTGGTATGTCTGACACTGCACTGCAGCATTAGTCAATTATCAAGAATTAGGCAGGGATAATAATATAAGACTAACAATATGTCCCAATGAAACCCAATTCAATTGATTTTTTTCATTATTTTTATGCTATGCACTGCAGCACTTGTCATTTTTTTATTGAATGTTATGCAGTGATAATTCTCTTTTTTTCCAGATAAAATCTGTTTTAATTGATGCATGTTATCCCTTATTTTTATATATTGTTTGATCCTATGCACTGAAACACTAGTCTTTTATCAAGGACCTGTGAATGTGAATTAAGAAAACGTTTTTTTAAATATTCAGACCGAAATTTGATTTAGGTCAATTAGTGGTTTTGGGGCTAGCACTGACCAGTCCTGTGTTTACTGGTCTCATATTATCATGGCACGTGTATTATGAATGTATCATGTTTATCATACTTTTATTCTCTTCGTTTATATGTTTTGTTTTTTCTCTGTGGATACTGTATAAAATACAGAAGATGTAAGTTTCTCTGAAATAATTGTAGCCCTAGTACTGACAAATCTGTCATAGAAATTATGTAAGAATTATTTTTGTCCTTGCCTTTTTGCATCTACAGTCAAACCTTTATAGTGGCCACCTGTCTATAACAGCCAACCTGCCTAAAGTGGCCACCAAACGTGTCCCATGTATAGGAAAACAATGCTATAGAACCTGTCTACAGTGGCCACTTTTCTTGTTTCCCTCAGGTGGTCACTATACACAGGTTTGATTGTCTATATGAATGTGCAGATACTGTATCACTTTACCTTCATACCAATCATGATTGATATCATTTTGTGTAACTTGTAAAGTTGAAAATGTGGAAAAGAGGCAAGTCTGAATTTTGCTTAATTTTGAAAATGAATAATGCCAGTAAGTTTTATGATGTGTTTGATAACCATCATTGTGTCTATTGAGGAGTAAGGATTGTGGCAAGTTATGTACTTGTAAAACAAGTAAGATCATTTTCTTTTAAACCGGTATGTATTTTGCTTTTATACAACTACTGTAGTGATTTTGTTGAATTATAGTTTTGAGACTGTGGGGTCGAGAGAAATCAAGCCTTTGGACATCAAGCATTGTTAGGGATAAAGGAAAGCCAAACGCTAGCAGTTTTGCTTACTGTGAAGGGTTACTTAACCACTGACATAGCAGCAGACTCTGCAGGATACGTAACCCGCTATTGTTAGTGCATGCTCAAAATTACCCACCTCATATCAATACTGTCAGTGGCGTAGCTACAGGGGCACTTATCAGTAACAGCAGTAAGTGAAAATGCCAGTGTTTTGCTTTCCTTTGAACTATTTGGGGAAACAAACAATTAATTGAAAATAGGTTGCGAAAGGTCAAATTGTATTCTACAATGCTGAAATAATCGGCCAAAGTTTGTTAAATTATGATTACCGTACGTATTGCTTTTACATTGTACTATATTTGTAGCATAGATTTGCTATTGTCCCAGTTCTTCAAACTAAATCAGCATGCATACACAAATTTAGAAGGCTCACCGTATGAAATTTAAAGTGATATCATTTTGAAAACCTCCCAAGATTTAGTTGATATCATGCGCCGTGGCTGAAATGTTTAATCTGAAATAGACCCACATTTAATGTGAATGATAGTACTCCTAACCATACCTATGAATGTAACCATATGAAGTGGAAACATACATTAAAGGGATAGTACAGTTCTGGTCAAACAGAAGTTTAGTAACTAAAACTTGCAGAGATCATTAAAAACCAACTGTTATAATTCAATGATTCTTGAATGGTAGTAAAACATAAATGGCAAAGTTACAGGGCTGTTTTCATTTTTTTTTAAAGCAGCCTTTAACAAAAGAGGGCGCCCTTCAGACATCAGTTTCAACCATTTTGTAATTTTTTTAATGTGAATGCAAATGTGTTTTTTTAGATTTTACACTTAATTTTTCATTACCCTTACAAAAAATTATTTCTCCAAGCCCTCTCTAAAACAAAACTGAATTATCCCTTGAAGCATAAATAAATAGAGAATTTGTGACGGTATTAGTAAGATGTACTTATGTCAAGGTACAGTACATATTGTCTGGTGAGAAAGATCCTATTACTATTTGTTTTCAAAGATGATCATGTTTTAACTTTGGGTTAATTTTAGAAACTAGATTTAGCTCTTTTTATATTTTAATATTTTAATATTTGGCATATAATGGTAGAAAAGGCTCCAACATACAACATGGCATACGTAACTCAATTTAGCCAAAAACCGACTTAATGCCCTTCTCACTAGTCTCGCCCGACGAGATAGTCCTGTGATCTATACGAGCAAACCTATACTAAATATTAACTACCCATTTGTCTGTTCTTGTGGTGACATCGATGTCATCTCTTTATACAAAAAAATAATCTCTTGTAGTCTAGACTAAACGTCTCTTGTGAAATGTAGCCTTTCGATCAGCAATATGTGAACCCATCCAATGCTGTCAAAGTTTGTTGAACCCAAAACAAGGGAGCTATATTTAGCCTGTGGTGTTTATTATATCACAGTGTACAGGGTTCTTCTAATAGTTTCCAATGAAACATTTTTACATTCAGTGTCCAAAAAAAAGAGAATATTATACTATTTGTGGTATTAAAAGGACAACCCTGCTATGACTTTGCATTGTGCATTAAATCATTATTTTGCGTACTTGTCATGTAAATGTATTTCTTTCCCCATTCTGATTTACAATTGTATGCTTGATTGCCGAGGTCTATAATAAATGTACAAAAATAAATCCTGTGTGAACAAACTATTGGTAGATTGTTCTCAGATGACGAGAAGTTAAATGATAAGACAAAACATGCACAAAAGAATTAGTTTTTCGTTTTTAATAGATACTACACCCGGAAAACGTTTTAATTTTGTATCAAATATCTCTCTTCATCAAACAAAGCTACACATATCTACAGTATGAGACATACATGTACAAACAAAAAATAATAAACGTGTGTTCAATGTAGTCCCACATCCAAAAAACACTTCTCCACAAAGTAACATGCAATATACATCAGAACTGCAGCAAAGCTTTCCTGGTGGGCACTATAGGCCTATGGTGTGCTATTTACAAAAATAGTCTATACAATCCCTGTGGAATACAAACATTAATAACAAAGCAAATAGAACAAAAATAGGGAGAGAGAGGATAAGGTAATGTTTCTCTAGGACTAATTAATGAAATATCTTACATAGCACCCAAATGGCACACACTGTTCGCTCCATTCAATTTTCACGCCCCCGCTTCATAAAATCCAATTTGTGACTTTCACATAATTGCGTGGGGCAGCATGCAACATTATAATGTGTGCTCATTTTATTCATAATTATGTTGACTGGTATAGCAGTAATGGCATGAACTGAACATGTGAAAATATACAGTTAACCTCATTATAAAGAGCTCTGATATAACAAGGTAAATTTACTTGTTCCAGCTCTTAACATTCTTTATACCCTGATATAACAAGATATAGTCAAACCTGTCTTAGTGGCCACCTGCCTATAGCGGCCAAACTGCCTAGTGACCACCAAAAGTGATCCCTTGCAGAGAGAAAACCAGTGATATGGAACCTGTCCACAGTGGCCACTTATTTCATTTCCCTTAGGTGGTCACTACACACAGGTGTGACTGTACCTGATGTATTAAGGTCAAATTCATGGTCCCAAGGTCCTCGCTATAATGAGGTTCCACTGTACATTGCCAATGAAAAGAAACTGAACACAACTTTTGTATGACAATCATTAAAATCAATTACAGCCTGTTTTGCTGGAACTTGTCGCCACATTGGGTGCCAGCATTCATAATCCTCATTTAGCACATGTCACCAAACAAATGGTTGCTTCTGATAATGAGTGGGTTTGCAGGGTTGTTAAAGTGGATCCAAATGCTGGGATGTGCATAATTCCTGCCACTTCCAAGTCTTATATTTCCTCTTGGGTATAAGTCTGATAACCAAAATAATCAATGTTTTTTGGACCAATTTCATCCGTTTTGACTGACCACTGGAGTTTTCTAACTGTACCATATATGAAACCTCATTTGAGCATGTGCGAACAAAAGCATTGACATAGCTGCAGACTCGCAGTTCCATATCCCGCTTTTGTCAGGGCATGCTCAGATCATGTTTTATACGTTACAGTTGAAAACACAGCAGCCTCCAGTGGTCATTGAAAACATGATAGTGGTCTAAAAACATTATTTCCATTATTAGTGAGACCAAAGGGGAAATAGAAGACTAGAAGTAGCAAGAAGTATGCACTTGTCAGTAACAGTAAGCAAAAATGCCAGTGTTTGGCCTTCCTTTAAGTGATGAAGCAGATTCTGCCACCCAAAAGCTGTGTTTGTTTGTTTTTGTTAGTTGTCAACCGACGGTGTACTATTACTTGATAATCAAGACTATGCTGCGGAGTCTAGCTAGTGGAATACCATATTTCACTCGCGCAATTATAGTTCAAGTGAGTTCACTGCAGCATACCTACAAGCACTGGTGAACGACCAGTTTAACAGGGAAAATTCAAACAAAATATACAGTGTTGAACCTTACACACAAACACTCACAAACGCAAACATAAACATAAACATTATAAATCCCATCCTAATAACAAAAGTACATCCCCCAAAATCAGGTGACCTCTTCTTGAAATTATGACAAAATTTGCAGAAAAGTTAGATGAATGGTTGCACCAATGTACATGAAAGTGATCTAGTAACATTGTCCAAATCCACAGAATTCAATTGGAATTTGGAAATCTAGCGGTTCCCTCATACCTTGTTGTATTTGTATTAACAATAGAAGCATGGGACAGGTTTCGGTTGTACGTATTTACATTTCATTAAAAAAATATTTACGATTGAAGTGTTCAAATGTTAAACTATCCACTGGATAGTCATGAACAAAGTCAGTGCAATGAGTTAGTGAAGTTACTTTCCATTTTGTTTATTACTCAGCCATATAACGTCCATTTAACTTGAAATTATCACACAATACCCAGTGGACATATCAGATAACAATATACATGGTATCAACCATTCATCACTTTTTGCAAATGTCAACAAAGTTGACAAAGAGCAACACTATTTTCAACAGTCTAAAAAACAGGGGAATCATATGAAAATGTGCATTTGCGAGTACATTATCATTCTACAAGTGGTACATATAACATAATTATTCCTGAGAATGAAATAGGTTATCTATCTTAATTTCTTTTTTTAGAAAAAAAGTAAAATAATGCACAATATTAAAATCAATTGTGAATTGAAAAATATTAGCATTATCCATGATGTAAGCTCAGAATTTTTTTTCTTTGTTTCTTTAAGAAGTACAAGAGAAGAATTCATATGCAATAATTGATCAACGCCTAAACCAAAATTTTGCTGATTCATGCGGGATATGGTTCTCTATAAATAACAACATGATCTTGTGAAACCAGTTTTGCAGAATTGTCTACTTATTTTTCATTTTTCATGAGAAAAATGTTTTGAAGCGATAAACAATTAAAACCCCCGCCTGTATAAGTGCAAAAATTGATATCATGTGCATAGTTGTTCAATCAGAGCGCTCAATATTGCGTATTTACATAGGGGCGAGCCAGTGGTAGTTCCAATAAAACTTTGCAAGCAAATCAGTAATGCAGGGGTATTAATCAGAAATAGCGGTATAATACAAACACTTGCAATTGCAGTTCTAGCTTGTGTTTCTGCGTGCCACTGCCATGCATTTGGAATATACTGGTAACATATTGTATCTCCTTTGATACGGCTGGCTGAAAACCACCGGTTTTTAACCCAAAACGGCAGTTACAAATAGTTATCCCTTTCACTACAGTACTAGTCCTAAACTCACATGACTTTAGTTCTCAATTTGAGTGGGCAAACAGTTGTTATTCACAAATCACTTTGCATAAAAAACAAAATACAACACACTTCTTATACAACGGGCAGGAAAGAATTGACATAACTTTAGTATTCAAAAACTTTGAACAAATTGATTCCTCCACCAACCAATTGTCACTCTGAATAGTTAAAGTAACACATTCCTCACAAAATGCTATCTCAAGAGTCTGGCATTCCACAGGTCAGGTTTGATACTTTGAATCCAAACAAGATCAAATTTTCCTTGTTCATTATTAATCTTTTAAAGTGATCCATTAACTTTGTAAAATTAAACGAAAATTACTTTGAACTTTCTCACTTCTCTTGTACCTTGTTGTTTTGCTTAACGTAACAGAAGAATAAAATGGGTTTTGATTTATAAAGTCTCCCTAATTAGGCCATGAAAAATAAATGGTTGGATTGGCGTAACCCGCCCGTAAATACCGGCGCTAATGCACGCCGACCCTAGATGTTTTTTCAGAATTTTTAATTTTTTTAATAATTTTAAAAAAATAAAAAATAAAAAAAAATTGCAATAGAATTTGCAATTGCGATGTGTTATGTGTGTTTTTTGTGCGAAGAAAAAAAAAAATCCCTACACCGACCTACCCTAATTTTTGGTTGCCCGTTACGCCAATCAAACAATTTTTTTTGTTTTGGCCTTATGGAGCTATCTAAGATTGAATTGGAAAGTGTTATGGAACGATTATCGGTCGTAGTCAAGAGTATCTGAATTCAGATACTCCATTGACCATAGTAGCCGAATTCTGATAATTCGCACGAATGATTTGGGATAAAATCAATATCAATTTTCACTTATTTCACTAGGTAATCAATTTCTTTTACTATGAATATACCATATATCATTCACAAAAATCTTACAATGATACTGGTATATGATTGAAGTCTCAAAAATCAATTCGGGCAAAATATTACAAAGTTAATGGAACACTTTGTAAAGAAAAATTCACAATCAATCATTCATACCTAACATCTAACACTCAATTGAAACATACTCTTCATGATTTAATGAGCGCAGTAAGCTGGCAGAATCAATTGATTCAACTTGTAAAGTTCCTTTTTCATAATTTACTGTATCTTTCTGACCTGTTTATGGTAAAGAAAAATGCCATTTTAAAGGGACTGATGTCTATAAAGTAAACATTCTGCAATAAATGAGCAACAATACAGACCGTATACATATCATTATATACATGTAATAGAATGTGCCATCCAAATACAATCCCGTTTATACACTGTTCAGAGTCTTTTTCCTGTCCAGACTGGACAATTCATATGACAAATTCCTGAATAAATATCAAACAATGATAAATATCTCCAATAACAAGTCATGCAACAAAATATGTGGTTCTTGCAGCCATTCTAAACTTCTTGAATAAGTTTATGAGAATATCCTTTAATAGACTGTCCCAATGTTAGTAGTTTTTTGTTCATATCTAAATTATACAATATGTACACGTAGACCAGTTGCAGCTAAATGTAGTCACATGCAAACTCAGTCGCATCTTGTAGCAAGCTTTCTGTCTCACCAGCGGAGACCAGCTTTAGAATTATTTTTAAAAAGCGACCAGCTACAGTAATTATCTATGCAGAACTTGAGAGCCTTTGATACGCACATTAAAAGCAATGTGATAGTCAATCAAATGGGCACATAATACTCCTGTTACTGTATCTTTATCACACACATAATTAGCAGAATAAGAACAGGGTAGGCCGTTTTATCATACATATTCAATACAACCTACCAATTAGTTAAAATATGACAATATGTGACAAAAATGTGTTGTAATGACTGTGTAATTATAATAAAGGGATCTAGTAACTTTGTTGACACGTATAAAAACGGATGAGGGGTAAACAAAAAGTTATTTCTGTGATGATGGGCCCTGTATTAACTCTATGGGAATTGCAAATTGTAGTAGCGAACAGGTTAACTTATTGCCTACATGAACCCGAGGGGTCCTGTATTAACTCTATGGGGATTGCATAATCAAGTAGGTAACAGGTTAACCCATTGCCTACATGAAGTTGGTGGGCCCTGTATTAGCTCTATTAAAGGGATTGCAAAAAATAGTAGGCAATAGGTTAACCCACTGCATACAGGCAACTGGGCCCATATTCATAAAACCTAGCTTAGTTGCATGCTAAGTCTATTTTCGGATGGCATAGTAAGAATTAAACACATGATCTTTTTAGTTGCTAACTAGGGTAAACTTCGTGGGTACCCAAGACTTACCCAGCTAACCCTAGTTGGGGTCTAGTAGGGGTAGTACACTTTTGGTAAGGCTAAGCTTTAGGGTGCTCTCTAAAAAAAAGCATTGGTTTCAACCATTTTTCATACAAAATTATGCATGTGATGTTTTGTTGAAATAATGATTAGATTGAGAGATCATCAACAATTATTTAAAAAGCTCTTATGAAATTTTTTGAAAAAGTATTAGCATTTTTAAATTTTGTTTTAAAATCATCGAATAAATCTGGGGCCAAGATTTATTGATATTTCAGCCATTTCTGAACCAATTTTGATCAAATAAAGTTTATTCTGCCATTAAAATTGTATGCTCTTTCAAATTTTACACTCAGTTTTTCATTATCTCACAAAACTGAACTACCCCTTTAACGGTTTCTTGCTCACTAAACTGTAACATTTGAAATACACTTATCATGGAACTAAGCTAGCTTGGTTTTATGAATATGGACCCTCGTGGGCCCTATATTAACTCTATGGGGATTGCAAAATCTAGTAGGGAGCAGGTTAAGAGTGATGCATTCAGGCACTACTATTCCGCCTGATTTTGGCAACGTGGCACTGCCTAGCGCACATTCCCCAAATGCCCTTGTGAGAGTTTGTCATGTCGCAGTCACTTTAAAACTAATTCTCTACGTGATAACAATGCATATTTGATAATACTCCCTCGGTTTTCATTAAAAAGTCAATCTAAAGTATAATACTCTTTTGGAAGTATATTAACGTATAAACTCCCATGGTTTTCATGACAAATATATTGAAGTATAAACTCCATTGGTTTTCATGAAATATTAATAAGAAAATGTTTGTCACTCTCAAGAAAAGCTCTATGCAATTCTTTCATGTGGAATAATCTGTTTATAAATTAAAAAACTGTATCAATCCAAATGTCAAATTCATTCATGAAAAATTCGCAGTCTGCATATGGGCCTTGACCTCTGACCCCCTTCGCTATTGTCTTTTCGTTCTGTCTCATTTGTGGACTGTACAACTTGTTCAATGTTCAACATTAAATAAATTCACTTTCAGTACACAAGCTGTTTTATATTCAACTAAAAACAAAGGACTGCCAATACAGACATTGGAGCATGGCACCACACAGAACATCGTTAAAAAAGGGACATGGTTTTAAACAACGTTGAATATTCACAGACACAATTGCTTTTCATTTAAAAAAGCACAGGATATATATATACTAGTAGTAAAAATCTTTTCCTAATGGATCATCTCTTGAGCGAGCTCTCTGTTATTTTGATAATTTTGGAGCTGGAACTGGAAGAGGACTCCCCCGTTTTTAACCTCTTGTTGCGCGATTTGTGACCTTTGGACGGCTTCTCCGAGGTGGTGTCAGGTTCGGAGTCGGAGCTGCCATCGAAGCCCTTTCTTCCGGCGGCAAGAAACATGCCGTTGGCTTTGCCAATTTCACCGGTGCTGGATCTCTCCAAGACACGAACTGGAAGGATTGGAAAGCAGGAAAAGAACACAAGTTCATTAGACAACAAGCAAATAAGCAACACAAGTTCATGAGGAGCCATGGAAAGTAAGCTCCATCGATATACAGGGCAGAGCATATCGCCAATAAGCCAATACATATTTGTTTGTACATGATCAAGCAGAGCGTGTAAAGCATTGCAGTTAGTGAGTCAGTTAATAGAGGGAGTCCCTGTGCAATTGGATATATTGTTCTTTTTTATTGCTTTTCCAGGGTCAGGTAATAGCATGTGGAGGTAATAAACCATGTACAAGTTATACATTCACCCAACATGTTTCAAATATTAGAGGATTTTAATGTAAGTCAGTATATCTTTTTTCCCTCAAAAGCAGCACCGGCGATATCGATATAACACAAAATTCTCGGTATATACAAATAACGGAATACCAACAGAACACCATTAGGGCACATTGATAATTGTAAAAGGCATTTGAATATGGACTCTTATTTAATCTACTTTTTAACAATTAACACCAAGTCAATAGTTAAAATACATCTGACAAACAACAAACCACTGGAGACTTGAAATTGAAATGATTTATATAACAGTACAATTATTCGACCTTTGATTCATTGTTTTAGTATAGCGCCACTATTTTAAACTTTTAAAGACTTTAATACAATATCCAAATTTTGTTTTAAATTGGACTTTTTATTTAATGGACTCTAGTTATACACATGAATTCATGAATTACTTACAATATTCGATAATCGTGATACGCTATTTAACATAAATATCAACTCCAAGTAATTACTCAAATGCCAGATTCATTATCCACTTTAAATTATTTTATAGTAGTACCATGACTTTTTATCTTTTTATGCTAACGTTTCCGATTATTTCAGTGTAATGGATGTATTATTTGTCTTTATAAAATGTACTTTATTGTTAATATGTAATTGTATTTTGTAATGGTATATTATGCTTTATATGATTTATTTGATTGTAAAATTGTATACAATTTAGCTTTCGGGCTACGATGTGCAGTTATATGAATAAAACCATTTATCTATCTATCTATCTATCTATCTATCTTATGTAGATTTAGGTTACACAATCTAAGTCATAAGGGACACGTGTTCAATCAAGTTTAATACTTAAAAACAATCTTCTACAACAGTTCAAATGATAAAGAGCAACATTTTTTAGCACTTCAGTGACAACTTCAACCTCATATCAAAGGGATTTAAAATGGGATGAGCATCTTCCAAACGACCATTTCTTGGGCACTACTTACTTTGTGACTCTAAGGTTGTGTTTTGTCTCTTCAGGTCTTCTATGTCCGTCTGGTGGGAGTTATTTTTCCTTCTCATGAACTGGATGTAGTCTGTTGCCTTGTTAAGAATCTGTGCTCTCGATGACTGAAGAAATGAATATGTGCAGAAGGAAATAGTTATCACATAATGTACTGTTATGTTGTCACGATTACGATCCACACACCACACAACTCTCACTCGAGTTCTTCAAAATAATCAAAATAATTAGAGCAATTTGACAAATATTCTGTTTTAAAAAAGCCGCATATTTTCCTATGAATTCCTCCTGGTTATGGCAAGACAATGTTACAAAAACGGGCTATGGGTAGCTGCACAGTACTGATACGCAAAAACAAAGCAAGGTAATGCAATATGTGGTTGTCAATAGTTTACAAGAATCTGCAAACTGCAGTTTTTTTTAGCAGACGCTTATTTCATTTCATAATTTACAAAATATAACCTATCACAAGCTCATTCGATATTATTATTAAGAGTCAACTCTTCTCCCAATTGTCCGACGGAAAACCACAACATGTTTTGCCCCAAATTTGTATGGTTGCTAAGTAATGGCAGTGCCTAGCAACCAATGCGCAGTCAATACATTTCTCCTAAATCAATTTCAGACATTTTTTTAACGCACCAAGTTTAAGATCAAAGGTTATCCTTCGTCCCACCTGGGAGCAACACAAATTTTTTTATAATGAAATACATGTCATTATATAACTGTTTCATGCTTTATGGGTTGAAATTGGTTGAATATTGGTTGAAATTGTTGACATAGTACTGATCATAAAGTTAATTACAATCTTAAGACAAAATGCAAGCTGAAATCTTGTAGATATATTCACCTTCTCCCCCGATAGGCTTGGAACGGAGTCTCTGAGCATGGAAAAGCTGTCTTTGATGTGATCTCTCCTCTTTCTCTCTAGTGCATTATGGTGGGCTCGTTTCTCTGCCTAGATAGCATGAAGAAAAAATAAAATACAAGAGGTTTTTATTTGATTTCTTATTTTGTATGAATGATTGGTTTTGAGAACAAAAAATTGCATTCAATTACAAGTTGAACTTATTTATGAATGAACGGTTTTGAGCACGTAAACTTGCATCCATTGAAAATCTGTCATAAGTATGATATCTGAATGTATTTATTTATTACAAGTGACTAATGTGTCTCCATGTACATGGGTACAATTGCAAAAAATATGAGGTTGGACTAGTGCTAATAATTTATATTTTTGTAGCCACAAATTTGTTTACTATAGCCCATGGAAAAATGTATTTAATTATCATTTCTAAAATTCATAAGTATTCAATGTAATTGGGATTGAAAAGCAGCTCCATTTAATGAATAGCATGAATATCAATTGGGTCATCTACCTCATTAAAATTGCATCAATTTCTCAGTAACTTTGTCATCATGAAGATATACACTTTAATTAGATGGGCTCTTTTTTGTCTAAATACACGTTTCTTTTGAAAACACAAATAAAAAATGCAATCACAAACCATGAATTCACTTTTAAATAGGTACATAATTAATATAAGATCTACATTGCGAGTCAAAAACAACAAAACCAGACTTTACTAGCTAATAAATTCATAATTCTAAACATATATTATGTTAATATTTGTATCATGATAAAGTTTTGGAAATAACATTTAAAACTAGAAATTGCGCGCTCGGCGGGTCGCGCAGCCGAGCACATGTATCCCCCGAACCAATTGCATTGCACTTTTGTGGGTTGTAATATTGTGAACTGAACAAGTTTGGTGGTGTACGTTGTTCTACTAGGCTGGCAGTAGCCTTTGGGCAAGGCCTCGCGCGCTGTTTGTCCTCCGAGCAGGGTCTGATTAATAGACAAGGCGATGTGCGCTTACAGCAGTGATCGCTGGACTGAGCCGCGTCAGCGGCGAGGCCTTTGCTAACTTGCGGAGCTCATTAATATTGGCATATGTAACAGGCTCTTACATTATGCAGCAGTTAAAAACAATTGCAGCCAATCGTCATTGTTTAGGGTTTTGAACAAGGTGTTATACTTGGATTTGTTTATCAATTATAGGGGGATCAGTATTCAAGTGTACTAGAGTCTCTAGAGAATCATATATCTCATTCAGTTTAAAAAACATTATTTTAATGTCAAGTAAGTTTTCAAATGACTCAAGTATTAATTAATTTGCTGTTTGATAATGGATTTATTGAAAATATTACTTCATTTTTTTCTCATTCTAACAATCTATACCTATGCAAAGTAGATCCCCTGATCTTTCTTTTCATCCCTCAGCTGAGATATTTGCAATAATTGTGCATGGCCCTGGTACTTTTTAGACATGTATTTCTGGATTTGATGTCTGAACCTAAATCTCTTACACACAACATGTGTAATGTCACAATTCATATACTCACTGCAGATTTGTTTTCTTTGAAACCTTGAATTTTATACAAGAATAATTTATAAATATTTGCTTCGAATTATTTTCGATGGTTGTTTTGCAGTATTCCAAACTCTGAATAACATTGGAAGTTAAAAATAGCAGAGATAGAAATATATTGCTGTGAAGTATATGACGGGTGCCAATAGGCTCTAACTTTGGGCCTCTTTTTTATTTTAACACTTGAAACATGCAAGTAGAAACAAATATGAAACTAAAAAAAAAACCACGCCAAAATAGGCTTCATACCTTTTCCTTAATACACCTTCATTAAAAAATGATCGAACAAAAACTTGAACCTGTAGAGTGTTCACAAAGTAATCTTTACTATTTTTTTATATCACTGTTACCATGGCAACCGTGAATCCGCCCCACACCAAAATCAATAGGCTCCATCCTCTTTCCTTAATACACCTTTATACCAAATAAGAAAATGATCGGACAAGAACTTGGACCTGTAGAGCGTTCACAAGGTAATCTTAGCATTACCATGGCAACCGTGACTCCACCCAACACCAAAATCAATAGGCTTCATCCTGTTTCCTTAATACACCTTCATACTAGGCTTGGGCGTCAGAACCGATTACTCGATTCTACCCGATTCCAGAAATAGGAATCAACGGTCGACTCCTGAATAGCGCAGAACCGAGTAATCGATACTACTGGTACACGTGCAAAACTGTACCGATTCTGTGAATAATCGACTCGCGGGGAAGGGAGATCGCGCGCAAGAACGAGTCGGTTTCAAGAGAGTCGATCTCTTATGCCGACTCTCCTCGGTTCTAATCAGAATAGAATCAAACTATTTCGCGCAAACGCATGGAACTGCCGTGTCTCGCACAGACACAGTCTCTCCCGGTCTCTCCCGCACCGGTCCCGTCTTATTTATTTCAAGAAAACAACGCTGGCGTTCGTACGTGTACAGCGCATATACGTACGCATGCATGCAATTCGCAATTCAAGCGATCCAGTTCTAAAAAAAAATGGTTAAAATGCAGTGCATTTGTGGCCCCAAATCCTCTTAAATAAACCAGATTCCTAAATCAATTACTTTTTTGCATTTCTAAAATGATTTCTACAGAAAAATGATATCAAACTGTTCAGATTTACCTTGATTACAAACGCACTGCATTTTAACAATTTTTGTTAGAACTGGATCGCCAGCGCGGTAGGCGATCCGGCGAGTTACCTTCTCACATACACAGAGCTGATTGTGTGATTGTATGAGTTATGTGTACATGTACGCTATACGATCTCAGAACCGATTCTTCTCGGAACCGAGACATGGGTATGGAATCAGAATCGACTCCAAGCTGGGGCAGAACCGCCCAAGCCTACTTCATACCAAATAAGAAAATAATCGGACAAGAACTCGGACCTGTAGAGCGGTCACAAGGTAATCTTAACTATTTCTTTATATCATGGTTACCATGGCAACCATGAATCCGCCCCACACCAAAATCAATAGGCTTCATCCTCTTTCCTTAATACACCTTCATACCAAATAAGAAAATGATCGGACAAGAACTCGGACCTGTAGAGCGTTCACATGGTAATCTTAACTATTTCTTTATATCATGGTTATCATGGTTACCATGGCAACCAGGACTCCGCCCCGCACCAAAATCAATAGGCTTCATCCTCTTTCCTTAATACACCTTCATACCAAATTAGAAAATGATCAGACAAGAACTCGGATTTATAGAGCGTTCACAAGGTAATCTTAACTATTTCTTTATATCATGGTTACCATGGCAACCAGGACTCCGCCCCACACCAAAATCAAAAGGCTTCATCCTCTTTCCTTAATACACCTTCATACCAAATTAGAAAATGATCGGACAAGAACTCGGACCTGTAGAGCGTTCACAAGGTAATCTTAACTATTTCTTTATATCATGGTTACCATGGCAACCAGGACTCCGCCCCACACCAAAATCAATAGGCTTCATCCTCTTTCCTTAAGACACCTTCATACCAAATTAGAAAATGATCGGACAAGAACTCGGACCTGTAGAGCGTTCACAAGGTAATCTTAACTATTTCTTTATATCATGGTTACCATGGCAACCAGGACTCCGCCCCACACCAAAATCTAAAGGCTTCATCCTCTTTCCTTAAGACACCTTCATACCAAATTAGAAAATGATCAGACAAGAACTCGGACCTGTAGAGCGTTCACAAGGTAATATTAACTATTTATTTATATCATGGTTACCATGGCAACCAGGACCGCGCCCCACACCAAAATCAATAGGCTTCATCCTCTTTCCTTAATACACCTTCATACCAAATTAGAAAATGATCGGACAAGAACTCGGACCTGTAGAGCGTTCACAAGGTAATCTTAACTATTTCTTTATATCATGGTTACCATGGCAACCAGGGCTCCGCCCCACACCAAAATCAATAGGCTTCATCCTCTTTCCTTAATACACCTTCATACCAAATTAGAAAATGATCGGACAAGAACTCGGACCTGTAGAGCGTTCACAAGGTAATCTTAACTATTTCTTTATATCATGGTTACCATGGCAACCAGGACTCCGCCCCACACCAAAATCAATAGGCTTCATCCTCTTTCCTTAATACACCTTCATACCAAATTAGAAAATGATCGGACAAGAACTCGGACCTGTAGAGCGTTCACAAGGTAATCTTAACTATTTCTTTATATCATGGTTACCATGGCAACCAGGACTCCGCCCCACACCAAAATCAATAGGCTTCATCCTCTTTCCTTAATACACCTTCATACCAAATTAGAAAATGATCGGACAAGAACTCGGACCTGTAGAGCGTTCACAAGGTAATCTTAACTATTTCTTTATATCATGGTTACCATGGCAACCAGGACTCCGCCCCACACCAAAATCAATAGGCTTCATCCTCTTTCCTTAATACACCTTCATACCAAATTAGAAAATGATCGGACAAGAACTCGGACCTGTAGAGCGTTCACAAGAAAATCTCTGCGGCGGACGCGGCGGACGCGGCGGCGGCGGCGGCGGCGGCGGCGGCGCGACGAGGCCAAATCCATAGTATCCCCCGAAGTGGTTCGGGGGATACAATTATATATCATACATTCTGATCACTTCACGATTCACCGAACGCGACCTATTTATCCAAAGACATGCAAAAACTATCCGTGTCCAACCTTGCAGTTTTCTTGTTTTGTGAATGGCTGCATCTGTTGTCTGATTTCGCTTCCATTCATGATAGAACAAGACAACTGCAAACTTGTTTTTGCATGACTTTGGATAATAAGGTAGTGTTCAATGAAGCTTAAATTGATCAAAGTGAATGATATATCATTTTAAAGGCAACTTCACAAGTTTTAACATGATACTGATATCAACGTATGTATATGTTAACACTTGTGGATTTAAAAGCTATTAAAGTCAGGTTTCGTTTTTTTTTTTTTTTACTCGCACTGTATAAACAATTTATACAACAGATAAATTATAATCTCTTCTTCAAATTTGAACAGAACATTGTCTGAAAGCATATAATGGATATCGGCACTGTATGATAAACATAATCTTGCCATAATACCATTGTTTGCACACATTGTAAAGAAACTGAAGGCTATGAATGATTTACTGACGGTAACATGTACATGTAGCTGCATGTACCTTTCTGGATCTAATGTAAATGGCCAATTAATGCCGTCTAAAGTCAAAAGAAAAAATGTTAGTGAATTACTTCAAACAATGTATACATAATACAAACTTGCATACTGTTCATGAATCAAATATTGTTTTCTAAAGCAACGCTCGAAATTAACATTTTTTGCTGGTGGCCCGGTCGGGCAAGTAAAATTAGTGTTTTCCAATTTTGCTGGCCCGAAACAGAAATCTGCTGGCCTGAAAAAAAATAAATAAAAAGTTAAAAAACTTAAGTAAAATGAAGTATGAATCTGATAGCTTTTTGTAGACTTTAATCTAATGCTGTTAGGTAAACAAAAAATCCCGGCCCGTTCTCGGATCGTTAGAATTCTATATCGCTAACGAGATCTCGGATCGGATCGGATCTCGGAGAAAAAAAATATTGCAATTTGCTCTGAAAAAATGCAGCGTTGTAGACTCATCTTTCTTGTTTTATATGGCAAAAATATTAATAATAATGACGTTTCGAGGCATGTACATATCAGTTTTTACGGAAAAATAATATTCAGATTATTCAGAGTTTCGCAAGAAAAGTATTTTTTCGATGGTTTGTTCGGCATCGCACCACACGTTTCACAGAAACTCAACCCGCCAATCGCGTGGAAAACCGCGCTTGTGAGCCACTGCCGGGCCACTGCCCTCAAAAATCGGCTATAAATTACCCTTTTAGGGAACCACACAATTCTGGTAATCTACTTACATGATAACATGGCATCTGAAAGCCGAACAGAATACAAAATAACCCCCCAAATCAAAGACAAAACTGCTGAATTATCGATATATTTCCAAAGAAAAAAATCGGATTACGGACGGCTAGGCCTCGAGAGAACTCCAATGAGTTAGCTAGCTATAGCTTGCATGCACATGCAACAAGTTATTAGGCGTTAATTTGGTCGTATTACTTTGCGTGTGTTATGGTGAACGTTTTTTCTTACGCGAGATCCATCCGCCGAAAATTGGGGAATTCCCGGCGGCGGATCTATATCTGCACACGCAATTATACAAGCAAACGGGAGCGGTGTAGTAATTTTTTATCGATATTTTGCGCAATTGTTTTCATTGTTTAGGGGCATATTTTTGTTTCCGCCCAGCTATCAAACGCCAAGAAATCATGTAAGTAGAATATCAGAACATTTTTAAATGTGCAAATGACAATAAAACGTATTCAGAGCCACATTTTGAATGCACTGGCTTATTAGCTCGATCATACAGACATCCAACAGACGTCTCCCCTCGAGTATCGGCGTAACTTTGATTGCACATCCGTCCACAACATCGTTCAAATGACTAGCAATTTCGCGCATCCTGTTCAATTTTCGACTGCAAAACGAACTGACGAACCATGAATTTCTCCAAAATAACCACTCATAAAGTAAACAATATTGATTTCCCCATTTCTTATTTAAATTACACTACTTAATGGACTGTCAAACATACACATGTTCAATTATCACTGGAGAAAATGGGTCGGCAAAATCTTCCGATATTTTCTACCGAGAAAAAATATTTCTCGGATCCGTCTCGGAATCGGCTCGGAAGCCATTACCGCCGGGATCTCGGATCGGATCCGGATCGGATAACAGCATTACTTTAATCCAAGTCATTAATATGGGAATCATTGAAAATATCATCCTTGAAATGACAGCCCTGATAAATATTCATAAATGAAATAAATGGACTGACCTTGGAGTCACCAAATGATGAAATTTAGGAAGTTTCCATGATCGATTTTGTTAACATTATAGTACTAACACAAATATACATGTTTGGGACTGGGCTATATACACAGTTGTTCTAAAATAATCGGCCAAGTTTATTGCATTTCTAGAGAAATATAATATTAGATAACACACAAATTCATACCATCTGATGATAATTCCTTCATAATTCATATCAAACCTGATAAATCATCTGGAAGAGGAATTAAAACCCTATACTTGACGATACAATGTACACCTGGTATTGCAAGCAAAGTAAATGAGTAGTGTTTTGAATTTGAGTGGGCCTAGACTTAGTGCAGTGCAATGAATGCTAGTGCACTGCACATGTTACATTTTGTACTTCCTGTCAAAGGTATTGTGAACAGCAGTTGTTTTTACAAATCACACACCCCCTGTAAGTAGTTGAAATGGATTACATTTATTATGCAAGTTGAAGGGAGGATGTTCTTATGAGGCAACAGCAAAAAACTGAGGGGGATGGGGTGGCGGGGAGAACGATGCCTTGTTTATGTTTATGAACGAACGTGACAATTTGCGCTTTGCGACATTTGCCTCTCGAGCAAATTGTGATATGCAACTTTCTTTTAACATTTTTTTGCTTCTCTTTGCTTTCTTTTTAAATAAAAATTCAAGTGTTTTCTGTAAGGTATTATATTTGCAAACAATGACCATCATTTTCTGCACCATGGTTTCAACATTTGGTGGCCCGATCGGGCCAGCAAACATTGGTAAAATGATTTTTTTACTGGCCCGACAACAATTTTTGGTGGCCCCGGGCCATCGGGCCTGTGCTAATTTCGAGCGTTGTCTAAAGTTATGTAAGTAAAGACGCACACTATTGCTGGTAAGATCAATGTACCTATCTTGCACACCTTGAAAGATATTTTGCACCAGAACATTTGGGAAGTTGCTATACTATAGGGTCTATATATACTGTTGAAATTGCGTGACACATAATTCTGTAATCAATGTAGGATTGAACACTATGTTGCACAGATCTCTTTTATGGCCAGTTGGAAACTAAGAGAGCAGAAATAAAAAAAACATAATGAATATGAAGATCACAAAACTATTACATGTAGTTGTGTTTATCGAGACATCAATTTATCCACCTAGGTGTATAAATGTGTACTCGCTTCTCGGTTGGATGTGAGGTATATAGCATGTGTGCACTTCTACAGTAGCACTGGATGGAATTATACCAAAAACAAGGCAGCCTCCAGCGAGTAGATTATTTCCCTTGTTGGCGATACCCAAAAGGAAATATATGATCCGGGCCCTATTGAAGAAAGAGATACAATTGATTGTAATTGTAAGTCAGATCAGGTGTTCTAAATGCGCAAATCTGATTGGTTGAAATGGCAAATTTTCAGACTCACAATCAATTGTATCTCTTTCTGCAACAGGGCCTAGAATTGACAGGTATTATGCTAATATGCACTTATCAGTAGCCAGTGTTTGGCTTCCCTTTGATTTATATGAGTTGAAGAGCATTTTTAAAAATTAATACATTCACACTTTCAAGGTAATTTATTAAATTTAAATTTATTAAATTTATTTAATATGTGCTAGCTATCTTGAGATGAGGCTTGCACCCCTGTCTTAACTTAATGGATCGGTCCAGTGCGATGACGTAATTATTGCATATGTGCACATTAACGGCAGTTTGAACGGCGACCGACGAAGAGTGATGAAAATCGTTGGAAATTACCCCAAATCGCCGTAATTACAGAATGACATTTAGAGGGACACACGAGATCGGTGAGTTAATATATCAGAGTAGCCCTAAATATATTGATAGGGCTACAAAATTTGTGAAAAAAGCGAAAATACATTGATTTTCAGTGATTGGCAGTGAACTGATTTTCCGTAAGTCACGAGTACTCGTGACTGGCGGTGTTCTTGCCCCGCACCGGCGGCGGCAATCATAGCGTCTAGCGCTAGAATGCCGACAGTGAAAATGACAATAATAATGTCAGAGGCCATGATTTGTCGATCTAGTATAACACGTGTTTCGTCGCGGTGAACTAGTGAACGCTAGCGCGGAGCGCTAGCGTTCTAGGTCGGGCTGATAGTGCCCCCGAATTTATCATTTTATGTGCACGATAATTGTGCTTAAAATGATACATATGATACGGTACTTACCACTGATTAGACGATACATATGTGATACAACTATGGCCTATGGGGTGGATCAGAATGATGATTTTTTGCTCCATTCCGCATAAAAATGAGTGATTTATGCACCTCATCGACTTCTTTCCGTGTCGTATCGCGACTTCTGAACGACCGATGATTGCGCTTTAGTCTTCATCCAAGTCGCCCGCCGATTCCGGCAGATCTGACGTGCGCGTTTAGTGGCCGTACAGACTTACGCGTCAGATCGATCTGTCGTTTACTTGGAATCGGCGGGCGACTTGAATGAAGACTATAGCGCAATCATCGGTCGTTCAGAAGTCGCGATACGACACGGAAAGAAGTCGATGAGCTGCATAAATCACTCATTTTTATGCGGAATGGAGCAAAAAAATCATCATTCTGATCCACCCCATAGGCATAGTTGTATCACATATGTATCGTCTAATCGGTGGTAAGTACCGTATCATATGTATCATTTTAAGCACAATTATCGTGCACATAAAATGATAAATTCGGGGGCACTATCAGTATCAGCCCGACCTAGAACGCTAGCGCTCCGCGCTAGCGTTCACTAGAGTTAAACTAAGCCCAAACTTGTGAGTGTCAAGTGAATATTATGAGTCAACTGTTCCAACATGTCCTACACTACAGCTACATGAATTACATTGATGGCCATACCCAATGCCAATCATCCAACGGCTGAGCTGAGGCGACATATGACATGGACATACCAAACACTGGCATGTCATGTCGGTGAGCTCAGTTCAACTAGCCTCGTATACTATACTGTAGTCTGTACACACACACACGTACACACATGGCTAACTTGATGCATGCTGTAGTGTATACTGCTGGTGTAGATTATTGAGAATGTGGTACTTTGTGTGGTACTACACTCACCTGAGAGCGATTACCCTTCGTCTCCGCCGAGTTCGTCCTGCGAATACTATTGAGAAATTGCGCAAAACTTAGGCCAAACGAGTACTACTGTAAATTCAGTGTATTTCCTTGGTCATACTTACATCACTTTCACCGTCGAGTTCTCTGTCGATTTCGTCATCACTCATGGTGGATTTGAAGACTCAAAAATAGGGCGGCACAATTCAGAAAATACTTGCTCGGCGTTTCATCTGCACGCATATACACTGTGTGTGTGTGCAGCGCATGTGTATTCGTTCCGTGTATATAGTACTGTGTGTATAAATGGGGCTTATATATAATGGGGGTGCACAATATGGCGTTGTTGTAAACAAGGCCACGCGACAAATGCCCACGTGTGCATGTACAATTGCATGTCATCGCGGCTATACAAATGCGATGCAGTGTTCATAAAGCGTAGTAAACAATTTCACGTTGATCATTTTAGGTGGATCTGAAAAGAACCCCGGGTCTGAACCATGACAAGATAGAACCTGTTTTCATCAAATGTGAACTTTGATTTGTGTAAGCCAATATTGTATTGACTTTTCGTACGATAGTACCTTGTCTTGTGTTGGCACATTGCAGTGTCATTGGGGTGGGGTGGAGATACAAGGGAATAGGTTTTGCATGCACACCATCCACCCCTGAAATGGTACCTTTTCTTGTCTACTGATGATACAAACTTGACGAACGGCCCCAGGAGGAGGGGGAGGGGGGCACTCACGTATATTGGCATACGGGTCGATTTGGAGACCCCCTTTTTCGGAGTCGCGATGGCCACTCTCAAGAGTCAAGGGTCTCATTTTCTTCCAAAGTAACTGCTCTGTATAGAGCTATGAGTATGAGACAACCGACAGATGCCGCTCAATAGACCTAGTCCAGTCAATCTAGCAAATATTAGGGGGTAACCTCGGCAAAATTGCAACATGGGATTTTTCTTCGAAATTTCGTTCAGGAAACTCCCCTGAACAACATACAAAAAGTCCTCAGAAATCGAAGCTGGGGAAAGTGGTTTAATTTGCATTATAAAGATAATTAGCTAATTTGCATAATTGTGAAATAAGGTCAGGGGTCATTTTCTATCTAGATAATTTTGGGGCAAGGAATCCATTTCCGGTGCTCGTTTGTGAGTGCCATACACTGACCTCTACTAAGTAGAGGTCAGTGGTGCCATATGGGCAAAACCCTGAAATCCAAGATGGCTGCTTTCTAATTTGCAAATATTGGTTTTCAGTGGCTATACAGCCTCTAATAAGCAATAATTATAGGTTTTTTTTTTCTTTAATCATGTTCTAAATGTATATCAAACATACTTCAGCTTGGTTGCCGCCTTGGCAACCTCTAGCAATGCATATAATTAGCATAATTGGATTATTTACACAATTTGCATATTCCGTAAAATCGTGGATATAGTGTAAACCCAGAAAGTAAAAAAAGACGAGAAATACCAGTTTTCCAAGGTTTTGGGGGGCAGGAAATCCATTTATGATACCTAATTCGACGTATCACCTTGGCAACCCACATAAATCCAATATGGTCGTCTTTGGCATTTTAAAGAAGAAACTGCTATTTGCCACTTTAACGGCATTTATTTTATGAGAGCATAATTTGTTTACTGTTAGCAACCAACTACATTGAAATTTAACTATTCCAATTGCTAATTCCAATAATTGAGAGTCAAAAATTAAATATTGTTCTAATATAACCAAAAGAATGAAGTCGTGTATCATAGTGTGTAATTTGGGGAGCAGCCATCTTGGATTTAAGAAGGTTGCCATGGTGATATATGGAAATAAGTATAAAAATGGACATGTTGCCATCCAAAACCTTGGAAAAGTGGTATAACTTGTCATTTTTACTTTCGGGGCTCCCAATATACTCAATTTGGGGGAATATGCAAATTAGGTAATTAACCCAATTATGCAAATTATATGAATTGATAGAGGTTGCCAAGGTGGCAACTAATCTGATATAGCTTCACTACATAAATTTAGAACATGAATGAAAAATAATAATCTGGAATTATTTCTTATATTATGTTAATATTAGAGGCTGTAACCACTGAAAACCAATAATATTCATAAATATGCAAATTAGGGGCAGCCATCTTGGCTTTTAGGGCGTTGCCCATACGACACATGCAAATGAGCACCGTTAAAGGACCTAAAGAATACAACGTAGGCCTACTTTAACACTTGATGACTTGAAACATACGTCTGCCGAAACAAAATCCATGAAAATAAACACAGTAGTGATTTAAGACTAGTTTTCTGATGCCAAATCTCACTTAGCAGCCAGTT